>RRYC01000082.1:0-51596 GCA_004016185.1 Quambalaria eucalypti
CCCACCCGCACCCGCACCCGCCTACCGCACCGTCTCCTCCTCCTCTTTAGCCCTCTTCTTTGCCTCAATCTCCGCCGGGTCCCACTCAACGAGAAAGACCCTCACGTGTTTCTTGCCCTTTCGGAAGACGATCATTCCACGTCGAACTGGACTGCCCTCTTCCTCAGGCTGGAAGAAGACCAAATCCTGCTCGATGCGAATCTCTTTCCTGGCAAGAACCATATCCACGGGGGTATTATTCATCCATATACCCGCGTCTCTGAAGATTTTCCAGGTCTGCGTCTTGGTGGGTACGAGTCCAGCCAGCATGAAAATGTCAACGATTTGGCGGCCGAAGACGCGCGCAGGGTCCACGCGCTTGACAATGGGGTCGCCGACACCTAGACTCTTAGAGGAGTCTGCTACGTGTGCTAAATCCCGCCAGATGCTTGCACGTTCTTCGGAGGGGAGCGAGGCGAGGGCAGAGCGTAATGCCGAGACACCGGGGTAGGGCGCATTGGGCGAGGGTGCGATGCTCGTTGGTGGAGAAGGAGGGATGGCGCCTGGTGGACCCTTTTTTCTTGCAGTGGGGTCCCCTGCCTCGACGTCGCCGGGAAGCGCGCGAAACGCCTCGGCACTGGGCTCCATTTCGCTCTTGAGTGTATGGTGGAGCAGCTCGGTGATGCGCTCGGCGGTGAGGAGCGCGGCCTCGCCACGGAAGGTGAGGGTCATTTCCCGCGCGAGGACCTTTTGCTTGAGGCCTGGCGGGGGCGAATCGGGGTCAACATTCGTGTCCGCACGCACGTCTCGCCGCTGCAGGGCGTCGACTTGCGCAGCGACGTCGTCCTTGCTGAGAAATGTCAGCGTCTTGAGCAGCTGGTCGACGTCGTCGTCCTTTGCGCGCAAAAAGTACTGGTAAAAGTCATAGTCGGAGCACTTTTCGCGGTCGAGCCATACGGCGTTTCCCGCGCTCTTTCCGAGCTTGGTGCCGCCTTTACCCACGAGGAGGGGCATGGTAATGCCGTAGGCGGGCGGCGCGCGGCGACTCGTGGCCGTCTCGGGGTTGAACAAGTCTGCGCGTAGACCCAAGTCTTTGCCGGACTGGACGTCGTTTGCGCGCTTGAGCCGCAGCGCGTCGGCCTCGAGGGTGGGGTCAGAGCGTTTACGCCGGATGAGCTCAATGCCAGCGCCAATGTTGCCCATTTGGTCCGACCCGCCGAGCTGGACGGTGCACTCCAGGGCAGGGTCGTTGTGCATGCAGAGAAAATCGTAGGCCTGGAGGAGCTGGTAGGACAGCTCGGTGTAGGACATGCCGGCGTGTGGGTCCATGGAGCGGCCGTACGGTGGGGGAAGGCGGCCCTTGACGCTGTGGTGGCGGCGCGAGCAGGGGATACAGTGTGAGCGGAGGTAAGTATGACAGAATGGCAAGCAATACCCGTTGCTCGTTGCGCGCATACACGCACCTATCTCGCGCAAGGACATCGCCCATGCGAACAAACTTGCCAACGTCGCGTAAAAAGTCGAGGAATGAGAGTCCGGTGTAGAATTCTGCATTGTCGAGTACGCGAATGTCGAGGGCGCGTTGTGAGGACGGGGGTGGTGATGGTGGTGGCGGGGATGCTGACGCAGATGCTGGTGCTGGTGCTGACGCTGACGTTGATGCTGATGGCGTTGCATCTGCGCCATGTGCTCCTTGTGCTGCACTACTCGTCGCTCCATGCCTGCTCCCCAGCCTATACACGATATCCTCCACCTGCGCCTTGAGCTTCTCCACATTCCTATCCAACTTCTCCCTCGGCAAATCCGGCCGCTCGGTACTCCTCCCACTAGGATCCCCAATACTCCCCGTCGCTCCACCAATCAAGATGACGCCCCTGTGCCCCGCGCGTACAAGCCTGGCCAGTGCCAGAATGGGGAGTAAATGCCCGACGTGGAGCGAGTCCGCCGTGGGGTCTATTCCGAGGTAAATCGTGCGACTCCCGCTGGAGAGGTGCTTATTCAAGTGCGAAGAGGAAATGTCCTGCAGGAGGGAACGCTCGTACAGTTCACGGAGGGTGGAATCGCTCAGTGAGTCGAGGGAGGTGACGCGCGCACCGGGCGAGGCGGGCGGGGCGGGGGGAGTCTTGTCATCGCTGGCACGCCCCCGCCCCCGCCCCGCGTAGGCGTCGTGCCGTGAGTTGGACGTCGGGTGGATCCTGCCACGCTCCCGCGCTGCAACGGGGAGGGAGACGGAGCCCCGCGTGTAGGAGACGGGGGCATCGTCGTACTTTGGTTGGCGGGCAATGGCAGAGGAAGTGTATGTGCGGCAGGAGGTGCAAGGTGGAGCGGGTAGCCCCACGCTAAGTAAGGCCAAGTCATGACGATGCGGCGCAGTGCCACGGCGTGCGACCCTGAGGGCGAGGTGGAAATTGTTGATCATCGTCGCGACGGCGGGCAGGCAGGCGGTCAAGGGGTGAGGATGGACCAGGTGGAGAGGAGGCGAGGGAGGGAGGGAGTTGCTGCGAAGAAGCCATTTCGCATTCCCACTGCAAGTGACACACACCCTTTCTTTTGTGGCCCGCGGCCCAACCCCTCCAGCCCGTCGCTTAGTCAGCGACGGGCGAGCAGCAGCAGCATCACGCGACGCGGGCATCGGGCATCGCGGGCTTGGCTTGGGTGCGCTTGGCTCCGTTGGCTTGGCTCGGGCCCTTTAGGGTCATTGATGGGCATGGCGGCGAGCTTAAGTCAAGGAGAGGCAGCAGCAAACGAACCAATATCAGATACAAGCGTGTGCAGGGGTGTGGGCCACACAGGGTAATGGGTCACGTGATCCTCCACGCATCACCCTTTCCGCAGGTGGTTACCTTGTGTTAACATCTCCAATCTAGCAATGTTCTGCGCATTGAAATCAGCTCATTTCTTGTGTGTGGCATCTTGTGTGTGTCTCTGAGCATCTCTGTTTTTGTTTGACTCAAAAGCGTGCTCGGAAAGTTGTGTTAGCATTACGCTTGCGGACCCTTAGCGTGTCCCACCCTCATCGCGTCCTTTCCTCCTTTACCACATCAACTATCCCCATTCTCAGTCTCAATCACCCCAATCCAAGGCCCCCAGACGTTGTCCTACCCCCCAAGACCCCAGCACACCCTGCCGCAGTCCCCCACCATGGCCCCACTCTACGAGAAGCCCGACTCGCCCGTCGTCAAGGCGGAAGTCAAGATGCAGCGTGCCCTCGCGCGTGCTCTTGACCCCGCCAATTCCCCCTCCATCCGCACCATTGCCCTCGACGAGGGTGTCTCCGATACCACCCTACAGAACAGGCTCAAGGGCACCCACAGCAGCCGTCTCGACGCCTGGCAAAAGGCGAGAAAGCTTCTGCCCGAGATGGAGGACCGCCTGGATGCCTACTGTGTAGCCGCTTCAGACAGACGCAAGCCCATGTCCACGAGGGACATCCTTGCCGCAGCCAACGCCTATTACAGGATGCAGACGGGCAAACCAAGCGCCAAACTCAGCAAGAGCTGGGCTCGCAATTTCATTGAGCATCACGGCAATCTCAAGTCGATGATGGGCACCAAGGGCAAGCCCTCCGAAGTCATCTGCCACACCCCAGAGGCTGCCAATGCCCTTTTCGACGCCATTGAGTACGCCCTTGCCAAGTACAAGATCCCCTGGACTCAAATCTACAATATGGACGAGACGGGGTTCCGACTCTGCGAGCAGGCGCGCTCCCCCAAGTGGTTCAACAAGGACAACAACCCCAAAGGGCGCGTCGAGGCACTCCAGCCTCAGGACAACACCACCGCAGTTGAAGTCATATGCAACGACCCTTGCCGCCCCGTCCCCATGCCCGCTTTCCTTATCTTCAAAAACACACATGGTGCGGACACCGTCAACGTCGACGCCACGGAGGAACAGTACAACAACCTGTACTTCAGACGCAATTTGGCCGGCTTCCAGACCAAGGACAGCCTCATGCGATGGCTAGAACTCTTCAATGAGGCCACTCGACCGCCCCACGGGCAGTGGCGTCTGCTCCTACTCGACCAATCATCCGTCCATAAGGTCGTCGAATTCGGCATTGCGGCCATGGAAATGAAGATCCTCTGTGTCCACGTGCCCGCCAACACCACCAGCTGGCTGCAGCCCCTCGACCTCGCTGCCTTCAAGCCCCTCAAAGCGCGATACCAAGAGTGGTTGGACGAGGCTAGCCACGACGCAGAAAAGGTCCCTTTGCGCGCATTCCGCTCATCCTACAGCAAGGACATCCGCGCCAAGGCCCTTACTGGCGACATCGTACGCAAGGCCTTTGACGCAGTAGGCATCGGCAGACACTCTCTCGACCGTGACATGGTTCTTAGCACCTTCGCATCCGCTCCTGAGCCTGCTAGTCCTCCTCGCCCCTCGTCTCCATTGCCCACACCACGTCAAATCGAGGTTATTGTGACCCCAAGCAACCACAACCAAGATGTTGCGCTGCACCCCAGTATCTTCGACAACCGCAGGGCAAATGCGCTCAAGATCCGCGCCCACGTCAAGTATGTTAACAAGGTCGTCGCCGAGAATGCTGAGCTCAAGCGCGAGCTTGCCCTACTGTGTGCTCAGCTCAAGACGTCGGGGCACAAGACCAAACAACAAGAGAATATGCCCCAAGAGGGGTACATCCAGCTTGTGTCTGAGCAGTGGGCCGTCGAGCGGAGAGATCAGGAGCTCAAGGACGCCAAGGAGAAGCAATTTGAGCAGGAGTGCCGCAAGAGGGAAAAGGCGCGCAAGGAACAAGAGAGGAGAGAGCGGGCAGAAGAACAAGCTGCGGCAAAGGCCCGTCGTGACCAAGAGCGAGCACAAGCAAAGGCGCACAAGGAAGCAGAAAGGGCGCGCAAGCAGGAGGAGAGGGCTGCCGAGAAGGCAAGAAAGGCTGCGGCAAGGCCTACCAAGCGACGGAAGACGTCACATAACGTCCTCGAGGAGATCCAACTGCCCCAGCAGCAAGCACAACCGCCGCAGCAAGCCTCAAGCAGTTTGGCTCAAGGAGAGGATGAATCCGACGCAGAATCCAAGTCGCAAGACACCCTGCGCTGGCTCAGTCAGGTTGCCTATGAGCTTGACCCTCAACAGCCCTCGCAACTGCTCCATTCATGGTCTGGCTACGACTTGGCCGTCGATCCACGCCTCTTGGAGGTCGGCGGGGCACTCGAGGATGCAGATCTCACGCTCACAGGGCCATAAGGTGCCGACCACGCCTACTGCAGATGCGATTCCTGCTGTTCCTAATGGCCCCGGCGCCAAATTGGCATGTCTAGGCTGTAGAGCAGACCCAAAGCTTCCGTCCAAGTGGCGGATGCCGTCGGAATTGCAAGATTTGACCGACTTGCAGACTAACACCATCCAAATTGGCATCTGAGCGCGTGGTGTTGAAAAGGTGCAAAGCAAACGTCCTTTTTGCGCTTGAAGTTGCGTCTGATGATTCCTTTGTTGTACACTTGAGATCTAGCAGAACACAGGCATCTGATCAGTCTTGGTTGTCTATACTTGAAATGTTGGTCAAAAATGTCATCACGTCGATCCCGGCGGTACCTGCAGCACGCGTATCACGTGACCCATTACCCTGTGTGACCCACACCCCTGCACACGCTTGTACATACGTAAATGGCAAGGCGGCAATGGCGTAATCGAATGGCAGGTAGCTAGCAACCCTCGATGACTGACAAGTCACACCATTACATTTTACATGTGACAAGAAGCGGCGTCTTGGATTTGTATATATGCGCCTCGACGCCACGCCACGCCGCGACCAACAAGGGCCCAAGGTATAGGAAGATGGGAGAAGGGACAAGAAGTGTGGGACGCGGGACAAGGGACAAGGAGCACGGGGAGACCACGAGGAGAGGACATGAGGAAGATGCATTCTGACATCCACATCGAGTGGGATCAGAGGCGTGACGGGCATTCTGTACGAGGTTCAAATTGTGTGCGGGCGTGTGTGCGCGCATGGTGGGTGGTTGCGACTGTGCCTTAGACGCTCACGACGCTCCACCACCTTCAACGACGGATGTCCGTTGCTGCTTTTCCAGAAGGCGTCTGTTGGGCGGGTAATGATGAAAGGTAGTGGTGGGTGGTGATGGTACGTCAGCTACCACACATGACCAGCATATATGCTACCCTTAGCGCTGGCGCATGGCCCACACGCTTGTCACTTACCTCCTAGCCTCGAGGATCATCTCCTCTTTGCGCCTCTGCAATTCCTCTCTCCGCCTATCTGCTCCCTTTTTCCAGTCTTCGTCCGTCTGCGCCTTTCCCTTGCCCTTGATCGCTGGTGAGGGTGGCGTCGTCGACGATAGACTGCTCTCACTGCTGCCACTGCCACTACTAGGCGCCCAAGAATTCAACTTTGCTTCGAGGTTGAACCGCGAAATGAGCGTCTCCTTTTTATTCTTCCCACTGCTGCTACTGCTGCTACTAGAGCCTAGTATGGGCGAACCCGTCGCCGTCGCGCCGCCCGCATGCCGATGCTGATCGTGTGCAGGGATGGGCTCGCGCTGGAGGGAGGAAGACGAAGTGCTGCTGCTGCCACCAAAGGCAAACTTGACGACGAGGTAGACGAGACCTAGGGCGAGGATGGTGGCCACTACGTCGTTCATGGTGGGCATTGACTGGTGGGTGTGAAAGTGTCTTTGGTGGTAGGTGAAAGAAGTGATGAGAAAGGGAGTGGGAGTACAATTGCCCCTCCTTACACTGTCGCCTCATCCCCCACCCCTGCGCCGCGCTGGCACGTGGCAAGTTGCCCCGCATGGCCCGGGCGCGAGGCCGTGGGGTGTATGTACATAGGCGCAGAGAGCGTGTATGCCATTGAAGCACACCCTTCCTTTCCTACTCCCTTCCTTGCCTCTTACCCACCAAACACACACTCTCCTCTTCCATCGCTCGCCCGCCCATCATGCTCCTATACCCCCTCCCCCCACCGCCCCACCCCGTCGACTTTGCCTCGTCCCTCATCCCAACATCCTCCTCGCGCATCTCCCCCTCGCACCTCTCCCGCACCACGCAGCTCCGCGAGATCCTCCGCTCTGCCCTCGTAGATGGCCACGCACAACGTGGACCCATCGAAATCAAGCTAATACAGGCCATCGAGGATTATCTGCCAGTGCTTACGGCAGTGTACAATTCCTGTCAGACAGACGACCTCGTATGGCGTACCGATGCCTGGTTTGTGTGGGCGCCGCTGCTCCACCCTGAGCCGCCCAGTAGCGCCTCGGCCGCACTCCCCTCCTCGTCCTCATCATCCTCGTCGTCGTCGTCGCATCGCCACGCATCGACGTCCCTCCTCTTTGAACTCGACAATGTCCTCCTCCTCTACTCCCTCGCACTCAGCAACCTCGCCGTCCTCCAGTCGGTCAGCACAGGCCAGTACGAGTACATTGCCACCCTCGACGACGCCACGCGCAAGACCCACGAGGCCTCCCTCAAACGCGGCGTCACATTCGGTAAAAAGGCCGTCCACGTCGTCCACTGGCTCCTCAACCAACAGCACGTCGCCGCAGGGCGCGACTGGTGCGAGCAGCCAGACCACGAGGGCATGACCTGTCGTCGCAGGATGCTTCAGGGCCTCGTAGCATTGCACCAGCTCCCGCCTACGCTCCTCTCCCTGCGGTTGCTCCTCTCTGCGTCCGTGGCACACATGACGGCAACACAGCAGATGCCCCCGCCTCTACCGCGCGGACACCCCTCGCCTTCGCTTCTGAGTAAGCTCTACCTGGAGGTACCCCGCCTCGCTACCGAGGCACAGACCAACCTCGAGGCAGCCAGTGGCGGCACAGATGGCCTCAAGGCATCGCGGCGGTTCTTCGGGAAAAGCAGTGGTGGTAGTGGCAGTGGCGGCAGCGAGTCCGCCAATGGCAGCAGCGCCAACGGCAGCGACCCGAGTGGCTCTGCACGCAGCGGCGACGGCAAGCTCGCCTCCAAGTTCAGGAGTCTCGGCCTCGGCGGTAGTGGCAGCCGCAGTGGGAGCAGCCAGAGCCGCACCGTCGGCACGGGCAACATCGTGGACCCGACTGGTCTGGGCGACTCTGCGCATCGCAGTCGAGGCGACGTTGTATCCCCAGGGGGTGGTGGAGGGCGTGTGGGACATGACGCTTCTCCGGGCGGCGGCGTAGGCCCAGGCGCAGGCCCAGGCGCAGCACAAGCTGGTAGTACCACGGCCGCCCGTCGTCCGCCTGCTGTCCTCCCGCCGCACACGACTCGCCCGCCCACGCTCGTACCCGTCTCGCGTAACATCTTCTTCTACCTCGATGCCATGGCCGCACTGAGCAAGGCCATTGCTTTTTACTACCTCGCGCTCGCAGCCGGTGAGGGCAATGGCAATGGCGGCGGGGGTGGTACCTCGTCGCCCAGCGGTGGTGGTGGTGGCGCCAATGGCAGCGGCAGTGGCAGTGGAAACCCCGCAGAAGCCATCGTCTGGCTGCGGCTGGCCTCTGCCGAGCTGGACCGTCTGGGCGAGGGTAAGTCCAGTGCGCGTATCGAGGCCTTTCTCGGGGGTAGTGCGCGGGGGGACGCCCGTGGTGCGCTGGCTAAGTTCCGGTCAGGCAGCGGGCGGGACGAGGATAAGAGCAAGAGCAAGAGTAAGAGTAAGAGCAAGGCCGAGCGTAACGTCAACTACAACTCCCTCGACTCCTCCGACGCGCAATCGCAATCCCAATCGGGCCAGCACCACCCCTCAGCATACGACCACCCCCTCTCCCCCCGCCTCCGCTCCTACCATTCCACACTGCACAACCGCACCTCAACCTCCATGTCACACCTCAGCGAAGTGTACACCCGCCTCAACAACTCCGTGGCATTTCAAGTCCTCCCCCGTGTGGAAGACCTCTACGCAAAAGTACCGAGTAGTAGAGCGGTCTTGCCTGGTTTAGTCCCGGGAGGGGAGGCCCAGGGGGGTAACGCACGTGGGGAAGGGTGGGAACCACCGAGACCGGAGTTTGGACCGGGGAGTGAGGCGTGGGGTGCAAGCGGGGGTGAAGGCGTTGGAGAGGGAGAGGGAGATGAGGGATTTGGTACAGGTGTAGGGGCGGGGTTGATTCTACCCCGCGGAGGAGGAGGAGGAGGAGGAGCGGGGAGTGCGTTCTCTGGTGGGATGATGGGTGGGGACAGCCTAGGTGCAGGTGCAGGTGCAGCGGGAGCGGGCTACGCGGGGATGGGGGCTTATTATTGACCATGTGGCCACGTCGTGGGTAACGGTAACGGTAATGGTAATGGTAATGGGAGCGAGCGCAAAAAGAATGAATGGAATACACCGTCTCTCTGACCCTCTGGGGATTGACCTTGAGGATGGAAGAATGTGCAGTCCAGACTGATCAAAATGAAGTGAAGGCTGTAAGTCTGTAGCCTCATCTGTAGCGCGGGGCGTGGGGCGTGGGACGGGGTCGGAGTCGAGCTGTCGCATTGCAGTACGGCAGTAAGGAGGTACTTACCATGTTTCAGGTTCAAGGACGAAACAAGAATGAAGGAGGGAATGTACTTACTGAGTGCGTGATAAGGCGCTGCGCTGTGCTGGAAGAACCGCGGTAAACGAGGGTACAGATGACACTGTGCTTGCGAGGGTAGGCCGGAAGTGGGCGTGAGCCAAGAAACGTTGCACCGTCACTGCATCGTGTCTTTATCCGTAGCGGTATCTGCACTTGTACGCACGAGACAGGGGAAACGCAAGACCAAGACCAAGACCAAGACCAAGACACAAACCAAAGGGAAAGGGAAAGAACGTGTTGTGTTGCGCTGTGCTGTGCTGTGTTGCTGTGCGAGTCTCGGAGACTCGGAGACTCGTAGCAGAAGTGGGAAAAACTAGGTAGGACTCGCGACTGCATCACATGATGTGGACGAGACGAAACAAGAAAAAGGATCAAAGGAAGGACAAAGACTCAAGAACAAGTTCCTTCCGACCGCACTAACCCCCACCCGCACCCGCACCCCTCTCCCTCCACGCCCCCCTCAAAAACTCATCCAGCCCGTCCCGTCCCCGCCGCTCAACACTAGCCAACCTCTGTAAATCGCAGTCATCTTCCGTCGCAGCGGTATATTGCGTAGAGAGGGTATGCGTCGATTTTGTGTGGTGCAGTCCGGGCCCGGACGGCGTTGGGCCTTGCGCTTGTTCTTGCCCTTGCTCACCTTCAGGTCCGCCATCACCACGACGACCCCGACCTCGAGCTCGGTCTGAACCCCGCCGCGCAGCAGCCTCAGCCGCAGCTTCACTCTCCAACCGCGAGGGACTCACGCTCGTCACGGTCGGAGCGTCGCGGTGGGAATAGACGTAGCTCGAGGCGCTCTCTGACGCTGCGTCTGTGTATGCGTACGCGTCCCCGTCTGCGTCTACCTCTGCGTCTGTGCCTCCCTCCTCGGCCTCGGGTGGGGCAAGTGCAGCTGCACTCGCACTCGCACGTGCCCCACGATGGTTATACCGCTTCGTCGGGGAGACGCGCTTCACCCTCCTTGGTGAGGCGCCGTTGCTAGCCTTTGGTGTGCCTTTTGGCGGAGGCGTAGGCGGCGGGGGGCTGCCGTTCCCTTCCACGCCCTGCTCCGCATCCCCATCTACATCTACGCCTACGCCTACACCTACGTCTGCACCTACGTCTACGTCAACATCTCCGCCCGCCTGCGGACCATAAGGGCTATCCAGCGTCCCCGCCGCGGGAAGGGCGGGTGTCTCCCTCCCTACCGCTGAGGCCGAGGCCGAGGAGGACGCCACAGAGGGAGCATACGGCGAGTCAAACGCGAGGCTCATGAGCGCCTGCGCGGCAGTCGGCGTACCTACTGATCGGACGCTCTTTGCGCTCGGTGAGGATGACGACGACGCCTGCGACTGCGGGTGCGACTGCGAATGCGAGTGCGCATACGCCTCTGCCTCACTCGTGCTGGCGCTGACGCTGGAATCAGTCTGCGCCCTGACACGCCGCTGCCGCGGCCGCGGCCGGACAGTATCAGCCTGGAGGATATCCCTCGTGCGTGTTGTGGGTGCTCTGCGCTGCTGCTGCGGGCTCGCACTGGCGCTGGAACTGGCCTTGGGCTGTGGCTTCCGCTGCTGTCGCGCGGGTGATATCACAGGGCTCTGGTACTCCCCTGCGCCCACTGGCGGGGAGAAGAACAAGTCGGCGTGTTTCCCGAATGCGGTGTTGAGGTTGTTCCCCGCGTTTGCCTGTGCAGCCCGTGCAGCACCTTCTGTACTGCTCGTCGTGGCTGTACTGACGCTGTCGATTGTGCCCGACCTCGACTTCGACCTCGCGCGCTCGCCGTAGCGCGCGACTCTGGGCGTGGCAGAGAGGTCGCTCCCGCCAGGCGAGGCGGCGGCCGCCTTGAGAGGGGAAGGCAGCGGCGGGGGTGACATCGTCTGTGCACGTGTGCGCCGCGGCGGCGGCGTCGCATTATCCGCCTCGGCAGCATCGCCAGGGACCCACCGCCCATTTTGCTGCTTCCAGGAGCGCTTCTTCGTGGGCGTCTGTGGATCCTCTGGGCGCCAATTCACAGGCGGGTCATACAGCTCTACACGCTCGTGCTCCTCTTCGCCCGCAGGATCCTCGCCGGCAAATGCCGCCTGCTCACTCTCCGTAGGCGTCGCTTCCTGCACCGCAACAGTCGGGAGCGTCTTCCTCGTAGCGCTACGGGCCAGTCCTGCCGCGCGTGTGGGCGAGCGCCCCAGCGTAGACGTGGCGGGCTGTGACGCCACGAGCGGACTCTTCAAGTCTAGCTGGAGTGCGTGCCCCTCGGAGAGCTTGCTCATCGCCGAGAGGATATCGTCTGGCATGGGCGGGGACTCGACGTCTTCTCCCTCGGCAGCACGGGGCGTGACATGCACGTGGTACGTCTCGAGTGTATCAAAGTACTGCGGGGAGCGGAGATTTTGCGCCGCGTCCATTGGACTGGCAATGAGCCCATTCGGGTCGTCTTTCCTGCTGGCCTTGTGCGCACTCGGCTTGCCCTCCTGCGGACCAGACGACGCCGCCGTCGTAGCCCGCGTCCAGGCCGTCTCCGCCTCGCTGACGTCTTCCTCGTCGTCATCCTCTGAGCTAGTCCCACCATGAACAAGACTCGGCACGCCCTCGTCCGACGAATACACGCTAGGCGCCGCCGCAGTACTGTCCCTGCGATCGAGCGCCTCGCACGGCGTAGGCACCATGTCCGGGCTGAGGATATTCGCAAGCTGCGGCACGTCGGGTGTGTCGGTGCGGAGCGCGCGGTGCGCAATGTTGTACATGCTCTGTCTGCGAGTGGCGTTTGTGGCTACCGCGGCAGGCGAGGCGACCATGCCTTGCGGGGTAGTGGAAGAGCGGGTATACGCATACATCGTCGACGAGGAAGCAGCACTTGACTGCGAATCGTTGCGACTAGGGGATGCGGGTCTGCGAACGTTGCGTGCTGCGCCGGGGGCCGTTGTCGCTGCGCGTCGTAGAGCTGCCGAGTCAACACCCCTGCCACCGGGCCCGCTCCCATCCGCCGACACCCGATTGACGGCATTTTGAACGAGCGTCTCAGCGCGCTTGAGGCGCTTCTCGCGCTTGAGCTCGCTGTCTCCCCCCGAGGAGAGGTAGGACTGCATCGTCCCCTGGCGCGTGAGGTGTGTGGCGACGCCGCTCAGGGGATTGGGCGTGGCAGAGCCGTCTCGGAAGTTGATGACGGAGCCAGACTCTGGGCTGACGACGCTCGCGGCATTGACATTCTGAGGCGGTACGACGTCGAGATATTGTCCGGGTGAGGTCGCCGCCGCCGCCGCCGCCGCTGCTGCTGCCGCCGGGTACTTGGATGGGCTGCGGGTAAGCTGCGTGTCGGAGCGTTTCAGTGGGCTCGCCGCTGCGTCGTCGTCTTTGAACTTGATCGTCGTCTTGCGCTTGGGTGGAGACGTAGCGGGCGGCGACGTGAGGGACGCCGTCGGTGCATCATACGAACTCGCCGTGACGACGCCAGGGTCATACAGCGCCTGCGTGTGGGCCTGTGACCGTCCCGAGGGCCGCTTCTGCAAGCTCGCCTTGCGGTTCCTCGTCTCGCTCTGTGCACACGACGTCTCGTCGTATCCCTGCGAGACCTTGCGGTAATTGTAAGACGTCTGGCGCGCGTACGTGCGATCGTGTTCGCGCTCTGCCTCCTCCTCGTCTTCTTCTTCGTCGCCATTGTCGTACTGGCCATCACGCTGCCGCCACTCTTCGCACTCGTCATCGCTCGTAGGCACACGCTCGTGTCGTCCCAAGCCACTTCCGCCCCCGCCCCCGCCGGATATCCTCCGCAGCGACTCCCTCCACGCCACGACCGTCGACTCGGGCTTGGACCGCGGTGGGAGCCCACGCGGGCGGTCTTGCGCTAGACGATTGCTGGACTGATCCTGTGCGAGGACAGATGCGATGCTGCGCGGCTCTTCTGCGAGGGAACCAAGTGGAACAAAGGCGGCCGCGCCGCCTGTGCCGGCTGTTGCGGCAATGGCGGCGGCGCGACGAGGAGGGAGAGGTGTGCGTGACGTCTTTTGGGTGAGGGTCGGTCCTGCTGCAGCGCCATACGGCTGCTCCGATGCCGCTGCTCCGATGGGGATGGATACGTCTCTCCACCCCGGTGCAGTCTGCGACGTCTGCGGGGGAGGCGACAGGGACGATACGTGCGGGAGACCCCAACTCCAGCGACCGTCTGCGTCCGTGTCTGCCTGAGTATACGCAGCATTCTGTGGCTGGGCGGACCGCAGCGCAGCACCGGCAGCCCACGGCGAGAGATTGACAAAGGAGAGGACGCTGCGGCGTGCGGGCGGGCCACGCGTATTGGCGTCGCCGAGGCTCGTCTCATTGGTAAAGGCATGTCGCATCCATCGCCACGTCTTGCCTGCTGTGCCTAGCCGCCGTGGCGGGCCCGTACCGCGGAGTTCGTCGTCATTGTAGCCGAGTTCCGCTTCGTAGACTCCTGCGCCCGCGCCCGCGCCCTTGGCCTTGAAGGGCGGTGCGGCTGCGGCGTTGAGTGTAAGGTGTGTGTCATTTCCCGCGCCATACGTATCGCCATACGGCTTCTCTGCGAAACCATCGACGTCGACGCTACCTCGGCCCGGCCTGACGTTGCGCACGAGAAAGGCACCTCCCGCGTCCTTGTCCTCATCATCATCGCCGCCGCCATCATCACCTCCAGCGCCGCCCCGCTTACGGCCCTTGCGCCTATACCAACAGCCGCGGAAGCGAGCGACAAAGGCAAGGATGAGGAGGATGCCGAGGATGATTGCGACGGGGAGGATCCATGCGCGAGACCATCCGCCGTGATTCGAGTCGGGCGAGTTGGTCTGCGAGGGAGACGGCGTGGTGGACGACGACGTGGACGAGGCTGATGTGGACGACGATGAGGATGAATCGGATGTCATCGACGAAGACGGCGTCGAGGAGAGGGTATTTGATGAAGAGGGGTCCAGCGACGAAGTCGACGCAGCCGAGGACGCGAGGACAGAGGAGATGGCAGACTGTATCGTGTCTGTGGCGGCGGTAGTGGCAGCGGCGGCGGCGTCGCTGGCAGTGGCCGATGCTGCGATGGGCGAGGCAGCAGAGGCGGCAGAGGCAGCGTCGGTTGCTGCTACCGCCGCTGCAGTCGTGTCAGCTGCGGGTGCAGACGCTGCTGCTGCTGCTGCTGTTGTTGCTGCTGCAGGTGCGGCTGTATCTGCTGCTGCTGCTGCTGCGGGTGATTGTGCTGCAGAGGCGGCGGCTGCGATGCTTTGAGGGTCTTGTTGAAGTGGGGACACGGCCCCTGCGGCGGCTGGTGCCGCTACCTGGGACATGCTCGTCTGCGGGTAGAGGATGAAATGAATGTGGTTAGGTGGCGTGGCGTGGCGTGGTGTGGTGTGGTAGGAGGTAGACTGAATGAATGCAAAAGGTATCAACGAGCGGAGTAATGAAGGAAAGGAGCCTGGTGCTCGAATTGTGAGCGGGTTGAATGAGGTAAAGAAAGGATCGTGGTTGAATTGCGTGGTATGGGCGTGGTATGGACGTGGTATGGTAGACAAGATGGCCTCGAGGAGTGCGACTCTGTCCAGCTTGGGTTGTATGTATGCTACTGTCCGTCGTCGTCGCGTTTGGGCAAGTGAGGAAGGAGGTGGGGGGTCAAGAGGTGCGATGCGATTGTTTGGAGGCAGGTCACCTGGACGGGTTGGGGTGGGCGTGCAAGGACGAGGGCCAAGAAAGGAGATCGGGGAGAGGGAGCGAGGGAGCGAGGGGATAGGAGTGTGTGCGGACGTGTAGGAAGCGAGGAAGTGCAGTGTGTGGGGTAGATTGTGGACCAACGGCGAGGGTCGGTGGTGGCGGTGGTGGGTCGTACTGTACGACAATAGGAGGATAGAGTACGAGGGAGGTTAGCAGTGGTCAAAGGAGGAAGCTCGCCAGTCAAGTGTAGTGTAGTGGGCTGCGTGTATGCGGCCATTTGTTTACGGCTACGCATGAATTGAGGTCAACGTCAACGTAGACGTAGACGTCGCAAGCGGATCAGGCACAGAGAAGACTCATCTTGGGATTACCTAGGTGCAGGGCCTTGACCCGTCGGCTGCGGACTGGCGTGGGATGGAATATGGGTCAACTGGGTGTGTATGTATGTATGTAGTGCGTATTGTGCGCATGGTGCGCGGCATGCTTGCTGGTGGTCTGCTCGCTGACTGACTCCATCCAGCCTTTGAAAGTGACGTGATCATTCATGGCCAGTGTCATCGTCGTGGTGGTTGTCATGGTGGTGGTGGTGGTCTGGGCGTTGGTTGGTGTTGGTCAAAGTACTGTCGCTGCTATCCGCCCTGCCTGCGCGTGCCTCGGTACCAAGAAAGCGCGTCCGACGCGGGCGACGAGACGCGACCGACGGGCGGGCGGGCCAGGGCGGGCAAAGGCGGTCGAGTGCGGGCGAGTGCATGGTGGCATTGATTTCGACGACGTCAAAGGGGAAAACGTGGTGATTGCAATCATGGACGCCGAGGGAACACTGGCTCGCTGCGATGCGGGAAAAGAGGCGTTTCCCGGAGCTAGAGAAGAAGCTGGATTGGAATGGAAGACGGTGGTGGGTGAAGAGCGGGCCGGGCAAAAGGCGTAAAAGAGCGGAGAGGCAAACGCGTTCCAGTCCGCGCCCCACGCCGCCGCCCCGCCAGGTCACGTGACTGACTCACTCCCGGGCGCGTGGTGGACACCGTGTTTTGACTTTTGACAAGGGCCGTACGCGTCGCCGGGCGTGGGTTGCACCACGCTCACCATATCCCAGTGGATGGCCACTGGCCGAGTATCCGTCCATCTGGGGGGCCGCAGTGGATACCGATGAGAATCTGTGATGGAATCCTTATTCTGCATCGCTGATTGGTGCCCTGTTCCATACATTTTCAGTCCTTGTATTTCCGTCACGAACCAACCCGGCCTCTTTGCTTTGCCGTCTGTGTGTGGGCCTGAACTGACACTCTACGCGTTGTGTGTCGCCCTCTCGTCGCGCGCCTCTGCTCCCGCGCCGCGCCGCGTGTGTCTGTGATCGCGACGACGGCTACGACGCGCCACGAGGATCGCCGACGCATCCTATTCACCTCCTCTCCTTCTCCCTCCTCTCGTACAGATCGGCGCCGCCGCAGTCATCGTCGTCGTCGTCGTCGTAATTATCGCTACCACCACCAATCACCCCCTGACCAAAGACGCGTCCCGCCCATACGCCACGACCAACGACCAACGACGACCGCCACTGCACGACGCCCCACGACGACGGCCACGACGCGTCCTCTTCTCCGTCCCGCGTCCCGTACAGTAAGCGCATAGGCGTATCTAGATACCTTGGAAGCATACACGCAACGCAAAACACGACGGCACCAGCAAAGTCGCCCTTACGACCACGCACACCACCCTCTCCGCACCACTCTCTCCACACCACTCTTTCCGACCATGGCAGCCACGAGGCGATCATCCTCCCGCCTATCTGGCGCAGCAGCCGGCGCATCCTCGTCATCCACTTCCCTCTCCTCTGCACCCGCCGGCCCATCTTCGGCCACCTCATCACCAGGTCACCTCCCCACTTCGAGGATACGCTCCAATGCAAATGGTCGCGGTGCAGCAAAGGGTGGATCGTCTTCGTCGTCTTCGTCGGCAGCGCGCTTCGAGGACTTTATGGATGATACCACTGCGGCACCACAGGGCAATGCAGGCGATCACTCCTTTGCCGAGTCCGAGGCTGATGATACCTTTCATGCAGCGGTGATGAGGAATACCAAGGTAGTGAAATCAGCTCAACCACAGTCAACAGTCAGGGCGCCGAGAAAGAGTGAGTCCACGCGCGCGCACACGCAAACACCACCACCACCACCACCACCACCACCACGACTAACGACGGGACTATTCCTCCCTCTCACCCCCACCCCCGCCAGCCTTCAACGAACAGGCAGACGATGATGGATTCGTATTCAGCGTCGTCGACAAGCAACCCACCGCATCCACGTCATCTGCCTCCATGGGTCCCCCACCTTTGCGCAAACACGCCACGCACGCCCCCTCGTCGTCACGCACCATCACCGAACCACTCCCATCAGATGCCGTGGGTGAGACGCCCATCAACTACCGCAATCGCGCCTTTCGCCAGGGTCCCGCAGCCACGCCTGCCGCAAGTGGCTCTTCCTCTGGCAACTACCCGTCCAAACGCCGTCCCTCGAGTCGCCCACCCCTGGCAGCACGCCGCTCCTCGCTCAACTTCAAGGAGAATCGCCGCTCCAGTAGTCTGCGCGACGGCACGACGGCCTATCCGCACCCGAGTGTACCCGACAATGAGCTCTACTGGCACTGCGCTGATAACCTCCTCCCCGTCGCGCGCATGAAGCACATGTCCGGCTGGGTCCTCGACAGGGCGCGCCATGGTGTCCTCGCCAGCACTCCTTCCTCGTCGGGTGCACCGCCCCTCCCACCGCCCAAAGGCAGGCGCGATAAAAAGGACGCAAAGGACGACGCGGCGGGTGGCGGTGGCGGTGATGGACCATGGACCGCACAAGAGAAAAAGGTCCTGGAACGTTGTCGCGCCAGTATAGAGACGGTCATGAAGGATACGCTCCGCGACTTGGGCGACCAGCGCATCCCCATCAGCTGGATGAGTCTCGTCTCTGCGCCCTCGGCCGCCGCCGCCGCATCGTCGTCGTCGTCTTCAGGCCCACAGCCCCGCCCGAATCCACACAACGAGACGAATCGTGCCCTCTCGGAGCAACTCGTTTCCCTCGTCGAGAAGCTGCGCGCAGAGAATAGCCGCTGGGAGGCGGAGCGCAGGGAAATTGAACGCTTCGAGGATGAGACCAAGGCGCTGCTCGCTTCGAGTAGTGCGGCGGGTGAGCAGGCAGACCCCACGTTGCCGCCTGCACCGAGGCGGTCCAGTGGTGGCGCTGGTGGCGCTGCTGGTGGTGGCGAAGAGCAGCAGCAGCAGCGAGGGAACAAGGCGCCGCAGCCGCCGCCGGTGGTATCGGCTGACTTGCACTGGACGGAGCGAGACTTGGACGAGGCGACGAGGGCGATGCTGCGTGATGCACAGCGGGCACTTGCACTCGAAGGGCAGCGGCATGCTTATGCACGCGGGTCAAAGACGACACAGACGCAGGCGCAGGCGCCCGAGAGAGAGCAGCTACAGCGAGCACTACAAGCTGCCGTATCGAATGTCGGTCTGCCCACTACTGGGCCCGCAAGCAGTGCCAAGGGGAAGCGCAAGAGCGACGTAGCGGACGTGCACGCATCTCTACCCGACGGGCTTCGCGGAACAGAGCTCGACCCGCGCTGGAGGGAATTCGCATTCACGACGGACTTGCTGCATGGGCAGACGCACCTCCTGGACCGACTCAACCTCCTCTCCTCGAGTTATACCAGTGCGACGTCTTCCCGCGCTGCGCAGGCGCTGCACCAGCTTGCATTCACAGCGGGCGAGGGCGGGTCCTCCTCGGCGTCGTCGGCGCCCGCTACAACGCAGGACAACCCCGACGCAGAAGCGCGGCGTGCTAATCGCGAGCGCAAGGAGAAGCTCCTCCGCGGTGTGCGGGAGAGTGTCGGCCCTGTACGTCGGTTGGAGCTGGAAGCGGACTTGCGTGCGCTCGGGGAAGAGGCGGATGTGGTCCGGGGCAGGGGGAAGCGCCCGAAGTTCGAGGACCACCACGAGGAATTGGCGGATCAGAGTGCCGTGGATTTGTTCATGGCTTTTGCTGGGGGTGGGAAGCGTGGGGGATCAGGGGCAGCGGCGCCAAAGAGCGGGAGAAGGTCCAAGGCTGGGGTGGGTGTGGCTGCACCCGCGCCTGCACCAGCGAGAAAGTCGACGGGTGGTGGGTCTGCTGTGTCCACGGCACAGGGTGAGGTGCCGCAGCTACAGGCACGGGCACAGGCAGCAGACGTCGCACCCGCTGCGGCTGCACCTGCACCCGCGTCTGCACCTGCGCCAGTACGGAATCGAGGGCGGAGAAGTAGGTGGTAGTAGTTGTAACGTGTGCTGTGCGGCACGGGCCAAGGGAGGGGAAGATGCTGGATGGTGGATGGTGGGATGGTAAATGGTGTATGACACCTTTCAACGGCAGGCTTGGCGCTGCCCCTCGATTCTTTTTCTTCTTCACTTCCGTTGAGTCTCAGTCCCAGCTTCACGCTATTTCATTGATATGTTGTTTCTTTACGAAATTCACCCTCTTGTCTCCTCTGTTTCCCGTCCCTCTTGTCCCCGTGCCCGTGCCCGTCTTCGCCTCAATTCGTCGTGTACTCGTCTCCTTGCTTTTGCTGCGCTGCGCTGCGCTGTGCTGTGCTGTGCGTACATCCAGACATTCAATCAATCTCAGGCATCCAGACGAAGATGATTGTTATTTATCAGTGCGGGTTGTATGAGCAGCTCTGCTTGCTGCTACCTTACTGCGTTGTATGAGCAGGTGTGCTTGCTGCTACCTTACTGCCCGCATAGATGTACGCGCCGGCTCCGGGCCCGGGTCCGGCTCGCGCGTGAGAAGCCGGTGGGGTTGAGGGTGGGGGTGGGGGTGGAGCCGAGTGGGGGTTGCGAGGTGCGGGTGCAGTGGACAAGTGGACAAGTGGACAGTGTGATGGTTGCTTCTTCTTCTCGTTGTTCTTCTTCTTCCCTCTTAGCTCATCAAACATACACAAGCATACATCTCGGGAGCATATTTAACATTCAGCGAGAAGAGCCGAGACAATGTCCTCTCCCGCAGTAGAAGACATCCCCCCACCACTTCCCAATGGCACAGGCCACACCGCAAACGGAAACCAATCCCCGAAATCGACACCGACACCGACATCAACAGTGAGCGGCTCGCTCTTCTCCCTCGCACAAGCCCAATCCCACTATGCTCTCGCTGCGCGCTACTTCCTGCATCGCTCGCCTGAGCGTGCACTCGCCGAGGTGGACATTGTAAGGGCGTGGCTGCTGCGCGCGGACACGGCGGACACGGCCCCGCTCAGGGAAAAAGTAGCGATCCTGTGGATTACTTTGCTTGTTAGTTTTCAAAAGTCGGAGGGAGGAGGCCAAGGGAAAGGGGAGAAGGGGTGGGCAGAGGATACGCGGAGACTGCTCCTCGCTGCCAAGGCAGGGAGAACGGCGGAGACGTTCCTCGCTGGATTAGTGCGGGAGACGGTGCGCCTCTTCGGGGCAGAAGACGACGTCGACGTCGAGGTCATCAACGTCTTTGCGAAAGAGCAGAGCGCACCCGCATCCACCCGCGCACTGGCACTGGCACGACTGCCCGCGAGCGTAGCTGCCAGCTTGGTCATGGCTGCCGTGAGTGTCGAGGAGGGCAGCGTGACTGCCAGTGCGACTCCCGCCACACCCAACCCCGAGGCAGTGCCCCTCAGTCGACGGCTATCCGAGGTCTTTCTCTCTGCGCAGGCTGCCGCTCTCAACCAAGACGATGACGACACGCCCACGCACACGCACACGCCCACACTAGCAGCCTATGCCCGCATCCTCGACCTCTACGCGATCCACGTCCTGGGTGTACGCTGCGCACAGTGGGCTTACGCCGATCAAGTCGTACGCGTCAGTCTCTTACCCGATGAAGGGCGGGCGCAGCTCCTGGAGAGGTTGGCCCGCGCTCAGAGTCATGTAGAGTCGAGGCCTTTACGTCGGGAAGAGGCTGTGAGGAGGCAGAGGGAGGTCTTGGAGAGGGAGAGGAGGCAGAGGGAGGAGAGGGATAGAGAGAGGGTTGAGGGAGAGGTGGGTGCACAGGTTAATGGCAAGAACAAGAGCAAGTCTATGAACAAGGCCAAGTCCAAGGCCTCTAGACCTGCAACACTGCGTCGGACGTCGACGACGACGACGTCGGCCTCTGAGTCTTCCTCCGAGGGAGAGCAGCTGAGCACCAGCGGCAGTAGCAGCAGCAGCCGTACGCCGGCCACGTCGTCCGCTAATGGCCGGGCAGCAGGGATCCCACCCAAGCAAGACGACGATGACGACGACGACGACGACGACGCACAAGTACCATCGCCATCGCCATCACAAGCACCACCACCACCACGCGAACCACAAGCCCAAACCTTTGCATCCCAACGCAGCGCAATCTCACGGCGAATCGGGCGTGATCGGGAGCGGGGAGGCATCGACGACTCAGACTTGGACGTCGTTGGTTCACCATCCCAGATGCATCGCACCCCAACGTCAGCACTACAGCGTATCCGTTCTTCCCTCCCCCCCGGAATCAGACTCAGCTTCACAAGTAGGGCCCTACCCCTTATTCTCCTCCTACTACTCACTCTCCTCTTCCGCCTTCGTCGCGCGAGGGTGCGTCGCGGTGCCACCGCAGCAAGTGGTACGACCTCCTCCACCTCATCATCGACGAGAGCGACGGCACAGCACGTCACACGCAGCACGGCGGGCGCGAGCGCAGGTGCGGGACAAGGACAAGAGGGACTCATCATGGCTGCTGCTAGGCGGTTGTGGGATACTGTTCGGATGGGGACGCAGGTTACGTATCTTTAGTCAAGGCGGGGAGGGGAAGGGAGGGGTGAAATGGGTAAGATGTACACCCCACGCATATACATATACATTCCATCTTCTTCTTCAATTGCATCACACACTCTTTTCTTCTCTTCTCTTTGATTGATGAATTGCGTTCGTACAGTACTTGCACGTTGCATTTCTTGCACACTCGGTCGGAAGCAGCTCAAGTCAGGCCGTATTAGCTTGGATTCGATTAACTTGAAACGAGATGGAGCAGCAGGCATTGCATTGCATTGCATTCGAGACGAAGATCGACGGAGCATTGCTCTCTGATTAACATCATACTCGTATGACATGACAGTACATGACATGACACTGATCACTGAGTCAGCTCACATCATATCATACCTCACGCCGCGCTCCCCCATAGCTTTACCGTCGACCGTTGACCACAAAGTAAAAGAGGCAAGGGAAAGGAACGACCGACCTGGAAAGCAAGAAAAGGAACGCAGAGGGCCCATCCATCCCTCGACCGTCGGAGGAGGAAGGGGAGGAGGGAGTACAGGGACGCAGATTTCGGTGAGTTGCATGGAGCTGATACTTTGCACTTTGCACTTTTGCACTGCACTGCGAGCGGTGATGCAGCGGGCGTGGCGTGTGCTTCTCTAGACTCTGCATCGTAGACTCGCAAAACTCGTACCCCTGTGAACGGACAAAACGGACAATCATATTCTTACTAACCCTCGTGTGGTGGAGCGCAGCGCAGCGCACGCCGGTGTCGTCATCTCATCTCATCTCATCTCATCCCGGCGCTTCGCCTCTACGTCGAACGCTACGCCCTCATCGTCGCGCCTCCTTCATCTCACTAGCGCTCGCGCCTCGCGCCTCGGTCCTCGCTCCGCTCCATCCCCTGACCCTCAATCTCCAGTCGTCGCTTCGCTCCTCCTTCCTTCAGAACGTCTCCTCCTCATCATGCAGCGGCGGTTCCGCACCTTCAGGCAGCTCAAACCCCTCTTCAGTAGAGTAGAGGATGGCCTGCACCTGCTTGAGTACGGCGCTCTCCGGCTCGGCATCCTCGGGGAGGGGCTGTCCGCCTTCTTGCGCGGCTTCCTCGACGAGGGTGAGGCGCTCGTTGATTAGGGCTTCGATGTCGCGGAGCTGGGGTGGGGGCGGGGAGGGTGGAGAGTGGAGGGTGGAGGGTAGGGTAGGGTGGTTTGTCAGTCGATATGTGAGGCGAAGTGTCAAGTCTGCCGCGCACACCACACACCTTTGCAAAGTAAAAGTCGCGCTCCCTCTCGAGGGTATCCACTGCGCCCTTCATGTCCTCGACCTGCTCCGTGAGGGCCTGAATCTGTTCATTCGGGATAGCCGCCGCGGCAGCAGCACCTGCTGCGCCTGGTGCAGCCCTGGCCCTAGGCGCGGCACCACCAGCAGAGCCCACGGGTCTCCTTGCGCCTGCACCTGCTCCCACCGAAGAGGAAGGCCCCGCGCCGGCTCCAGCACCAGAGGAACGTCCTACATTGCGGGCGGCGCCGACGGTCGTGGCGCCGATGAGGGGGGGAGGGGCCGGGGCGGCACCCGCACGCCGAGCATCGGGGTCGTAGGGCGTGCCAGGGTAGTTTGTGTCCCAGAATTTCTTGATCCATTGGAGGAACTCGAGGTTGTCCCTGCGTGGGTGGCAGAGAAAGCGGTGGGTGGTGTCAGTGTATGGCCGTTGCGTGGTGAGTGTGTGCTGGGTGTACGGCGAGTGTGTGCTGGATGTATGCGTGCATACAATCTCTTTTCCCCTACCGCTCTCCCACCACTCTCTTACCACTCTACACTGGCCACTCTACACTCCGCACTCGCCACTCGTCGCGTCTCGCTCACCCCTCGCTGCTGATACTCACTGCATCTTGCACCTCACAAGCCTCTCAACCGGCACGGGCTTTGAAATCTTATTGACCTTGAATACCGTCTGGAGTACCTTGAAGTTATTGATGAACTCGTACTCCATCTTTGCATTTGGGTTGAGCTTGTTCATGGGGACGTTGCCTGGGGCGGTTGTGTGGGTGCGTGTGTGCGTGTGCGTGTGCGTGTCAGTCAGTAACATGTAGGGACCAGAACATGCCCAGGAGCGTGGAACGACACACACCATAAATGCTATCAATAATCTGAGCATAAGCATACCCGCTACCGCACTGCTCTACCTTTGTGTACTGGAGGTTGAGGAGGTCATTGAGCCAAGCGAGGAGCTCGGAGCGTGATTCTCCCATGGTCGTGTGTGTGGGTGTGTGTGGTGTCGAGTGGGTGTCGAGTGGGTGGTGGTATCAAGTAGTCGATGCAGTCGATGCAGTCGATGCGAGTCAATGGTATGGTATGGTATGGTATGGTGCAATAGCGTGTATTGTAATCGCTAGTGTTGGACGCGATGGCTTGGGTGATGGCCGGTCTTCCCTTTCCCTCCTCCTGCCTCTCCTCCCCTCCCCTCTCCTCTCCTCTCCTCCCCCACCACGACCACCACCACCACCCACGACCACCACCACCCACGGCGCCTCGTTGTTGTGGCCGACCAACACGCGCGACGCGCGCGCGATTCCTCCTCCCGACGCGACGGTCCTTCCGGGGCGGGTGGGGTGGGGCGAGCAGAGCATAAGGTACATTCATGCATTTCATTCGTGCACGCATTTCATTCGCTTCGCTCCTTTGTTCACCCAGCACATCAGCTACAATAAGTACCGGCCATGATGGCCACTACGACGACGACGACGACGACGATGTTGACGGCTACGAAAGCCTCCACCCGACGCGGCCTCGCCCGCCTCGCCTTCCCGCCCCTACAACAGCGCCTCTTCTCTTCCTCTCCGCATTGCGCCACGCACCCACCCTCCCGCCTAGCATTCGCCTTTGACATCGACGGCGTCCTCAAAGCCGGTCCTACCGTCCTCCCCTGTGCGCGTCGCGCCCTCGCCCTCTTACACGGTGCAAACCGCTATGGCTTACAAGTCCCCTACATCCTCCTAACCAATGGCGGGGGCGTCTCCGAATCTGTCCGCGCCACGCGCCTCTCCTCTGAACTGGGGGTCAACCTCTCCCCAGGTCAAGTCCTCCAGGCACATACTGTCCTTCGGAGTCTCACGCGGTTGTACGCAAGGGAACCCATCCTCGTCGTTGGTGGACCGGAGAAACCCCCCGGTACGACACGTGCAGTCATGCAGAGTTATGGGTTTGAGGATGTGTACACTGCGCATGACTTGCATGCTGCGGCGCCTGCCGCTTGGCCCTTTTCAGTCGTACCGGATGAGTTCAAGTCTACACTCCGGACAGGCGTCGATTTCAGTAAAGTACAGTTCAAGGCGGTGATTGTGTTCCACGATTCGCATGACTGGGGGAGGGATATCCAGCTCATGACGGATATATTGCGCAGTAGGGACGGCGTATTTGGGACACTGGCAGAGGACGCAGAGCTACGCAAGCGCGAGCAGATTCCACTCTACTTCTCGCATGGCGATTTGCGTGAGTACGGAGGGCGAGGGCGGGCGAGCGATAGCGAGACCGCCCAGCTTACACACACACTTGACTGACTTCTATCCCTTCCATCACGACTTCATCGCCACCCACCACCCTCACTCGCCCACAGTCTGGGGTAACGACTTCCCCGTCTCGCGCTTCGGCCAGGGCGCCTTCCGCGCGGCCTTTTCCCAAGTATGGCAACGCACAACAGGCCTCCCCTTTGAGTTTACTGTATTTGGCAAGCCCGAAAAGCTCACGTACGAGTATGCTGCAGAGTTACTCGCCGAGCAAGAGGCGTTGTTGCAGGGCAAGGGCAACGACAAGGGTGGCGCAATTGGCTCGAAGGACTCGCAGAGCTCGTCCTCCTCGCCCTCGCGACCGCAACGCGTCTACATGATAGGCGATAACCCCGAGTCGGATATCCGTGGCGGCTCGTCCTTCGGATGGGAGACGGCCCTCGTCCGGACGGGCGTGTACCGCGATGCCCTTGGTGAGCCCAAGTATCGGCCTACGTTGCTGGTGGATGATGTGGAGCAGGCAGTGAGGAGTGCAATGGAGAGGGAGTGGGGGGTGGGTGCTTGTGACCCGATGCAGTAAGCGGGTGGGTGCGTGAATAGAGAGGCAGGCAACGCGGGTGGGTGCGTGAATGGAATGGAATGACAGCATGCGGTGAAGAGAGAGAGAGAATACCGTGCCAATGGTGCGCGCCTACTTCCCACCCTTCCGTCCCTTTGCGCCGCCGCCCGCTGCCCTCCCCTTGCCCAACATCTTCTTCCCCTCGAAACCCGCGCGGCTTCCTCCCCCTTTCCCACCCTTGTCCCCACCTGCACCCCCACCCCCACCCCCACCAAACTTCCTCTCCTTGACCTTCTTCCCCCCACCCACTGCACCCCCCTTCTTCTTGTCCTTGCTCCCCCCCTTTTTTCCCCCCTTCTTGGCGTCCTTCCTCGCAGCAAGGTTCTCCATCCTCTTCTTCTGCTTTGCAGCCTCCGCATCCTTGACGTCCTGCTCCCGCTTATTCCACTCCAAGCTACTCTTACTCTTTGCCTTTTCCCTGCGCTTCACCGCGCGCTTCAACAGCGCCTCGTCATCCCGGATCTTGACACCCCGCGCAGCAGCAAGAGCCTTGCTCCAGCGGGTGGAGTCCTCCCCCTCATCATTCTTGGGATTGGACGGTGCCGCTGCGGCCGCGCCTTCCTCGCCGCCGGCTCCTGCACGCGCTGCGGCACGGGCCTTGCGCGCTTGTAACATCTCGAGGGCCTGCTTCGGGTCAGAAGGCAGTGCATGCTTGTCCCGCTTCTTCTTCTTCTCACCGTCGCCTGCAAACTGCAGCGAGGAAAAGGTAATATCCCCCGATGAGACGTCGTTGGAGGCATCATAGCCCTTTGCATTGGCGGTGCGACTCCCATTCTCCGAGACGAGCAAGGCGGGTGCCTGCGTCTGGCCTTGAGCCTTGCCGTCGCCGCTGCCACTGCCACTGCCGCCCTTGGCGCCTTGGGATTGGGACTTGTTGGCGGCATTGGCAGCCGCCTGCCTGCGCATCTCCTTGCGCAGTCGTCTACGATTATCGCGCACCTCACCACGACGTTTCCGCCTCTCCTCGAGGAGTTCGTCCCGTGTAGAAGCGATGCTCGCGTCGCCTACAGAGGGAGCATCGTCCGAATCTGCATCGGCGTCTGCGTTCGTGTCTGCGCTTGCGTCTGCGTCGTGTGCGTCGGCCTCGAGTTGGTGGCTGCCCTCGCCACCACTGCGCACGCCAAGGGCCACCTGGTTGGTACCCGTGATACGCCGACGGTTCTGCATCTTGGCAATCTTGGACTGCAGGCGCTCGCGGAGGGAGGTGATGGAGTCTTGCTGTGTCTGAGGGGGGAGTGCGGGCGTGGCCTGCTGCTGCTGTTGCTCGTCGTCCTCGTCGTCGTCGTCGTCGTCATCGTCATCCTCCATCTCCTCATCCTCGTCGTCGTCGTCGTCGTCGCTGTCCTCGTCGCCCTCACTGCCGCCGCCCACCCGCTTAGCCGCAGCCCTCTCCTCTACAACCTGACTAACCGTCTTCAAATTCCCCGGATCGAGCCTCGCCCGCTTCTTGTCCTTTTCCAACAACTTCAACGCCGCCTTGCCCTCTGCCGACGCCGCACTCTTGCGCTTGTTCTTCATGTACTTGGTGTTCATTCCCGCGAGGGCGTCTTCCCCGTCATCGTCGTCGTTTTCCTCGTCGTCGTCATCGCCACCTTCGTCCCGGCCAAGATAGTACTTTGGTGGAATGAGGTTCACGAGGGAGAGAAAGGAGGCGTTGTGCGCTGAGAGGGCGGGGAGGAGCGCAGAGGACGTCGATGCGGTGGACGCGGGGGACGCGGTGGAAGAGGAGGCCATCTTGGGCGTGTCGTTGGCGTGTCGTGATGCCGATGCCAGTAGTCAGGTCACAGATGAAGAAGGAAGCACAAGAAAGTGAGCATACATTGCTACCTTACTCTGGGCCACCACCAGCCTGCACACGCCCTGCACACGCCGCTCGCCCTCCTGGCCCGCGTCACGTGACCGCAGCCAAAAATTTCCCTCCTTCCCCGCTCTGCCCTGGTGCCGCGGGTCGACTGGTTGGCGGTGGAGAAAGGCTGTTAGCTGCGAAATCATAGGAAGAAATCAAGGTTCAGAACTCCTTGATGTTCATTTCCCAATAATCTCCTCCCCACCACCACCACCACCACCCCATCGGCCACCACCCAACATGGCCACCCTCCCTCCCATCCCCTCGGCCAAGCGCCAACGCCTCAACGAAAAGGCCGCGTCAGAACGCATCAGCGCCCTCTCTGCAGAGGGGAAGCTCAACCCCAGTACAGAGACGGTCGTAGTGCAGCTGCAGTCTTCCGTGGATGGCGAGGCACTAGGTCCGGCCATTAGTCTACCTGCTGCGAGTACGGGTCAGAGGGAGTTGCAGATGATTGTGAATCAGTTGAGGAGGGAGGCGGGCAAGGGGAGGAAGAGGCGGGAGGCGGTCAATGGGTTTGAGAGTGATGGTGACGACGATGACGACGAGGATGAGGACGAAGAGGACGTGCCATTTGCTTTCCACTTGGATGTGGCCGACTCGACTGACAGCGATGGCACTGGTGCAACCTCGAATGCCCCCACCCGACTGGACATTACCACCTCCATTTCGCAAGACGTCCTCGCTGCGGCTCTCACCCGCCGACTGGACCTCAGCGCAGAGGACACGCTCCGCATCGTCTTTGAGCCGCAAGCCGTCTTCAAGGTTCGCCCTGTCCGGCGGTGCAGCGCCACGCTCTCGGGTCATGCCTCTCCCATCCTCTTCTCCATTGCAAGTCCCTCGGCAAGCCTCTTCCTCACTACTGCGGGGGATAACACTGCACGACTGTGGGATACCGAGAATGAGACGCCGCTGCATACACTCCAGGGGCACCGGAATTGGGTGTTGACTGCCGCGTGGGACCCGCTGGAACGCCGCGCCGCCACGGGGGACATGGACGGCGTCGTCTACCTCTGGGAGAGCATCGACAAGACGCAGTACGGGCGTAAAGCCTGGGGAAGCAAGACGGGGAAGCAGGTAGAGGAGGAGGTCGCTGCTGCGCGTGCTGGTGACGGTGACGCCGACGCCCCGCCAGTGAAGCTCAAGGCTGCGGAGAAGCGCGCACTGCGGCACGCCGCTCCACCAGGGAACCCCCTCAAGGGGCATACCAAATGGATTACCTCGCTTGCATTCGAGCCTGCACACCTGAACGCCACGTCGCCACGCCTCGCCTCATCCTCCAAGGACGGGACTGTCCGCGTGTGGAATACCTCGACGCGCACCTGCGCATTCACCCTCGCGGGACACACCTCGAGCGTCAACATCGTTCGCTGGGGCGGCGTAGATGAAGGTAGCGGTGGAGGCGTGCTCTACACCGCAGCAAACGACCGTACCGTCAAGATTTGGGATGGCGCCACGGGGCGGCTGGTGCGTACCCTCGATGCACACGCTCACTGGGTGAATACCCTGGCGCTGTCCACGGACTTTCTCCTCCGTAGTGCGGCCTTCGACGAACGAAAGGGCGGTCTCATAGAGGGGTTGTCCCTCGCTACGTCTACGCCCGGTGAGATCCAAGCTGCATGCACACGCCGCTTCAACAAGTTCCTAGCATCCAGTGGCACATCGGGTGAGACCCTCGTATCAGGCAGCGAGGACCATACCCTCTTCTTCTGGCCTCCCCAAGTCGGAGGTGACCGTACAGCCGGCGCTGCTGGCGGGACCACACCCAAGAAACCCCTCGCACGACTAACAGGGCACCAACGCAGCGTCAACCACGTGTCCTTCTCCCCCGACGGGCGGCTCCTCGCATCCGCAAGCTTCGACTCTTCCGTGCGTCTCTGGAATGGCCGGGACGGCAAGTTCGTAGCCACACTGAGGGGACACGTCGGCGCAGTCTATCGACTGGCTTGGAGCTGCGATTCAAGGCTGTTGGTTAGTGCAAGTAAAGACTCGACGGTTAAAGTGTGGGACTTGAAAAAGGCCAAAATCAAGGTGGATTTGCCTGGGCATGAGGATGAAGTGTATTGCGTGGATTTCGTGGGGGACAAGGTCGCTACGGGAGGGAGGGATAGGCACGTCAAGATTTGGAGGTCGTAACGGGCAGGAGCGATGGCGAATGCCCGTGTGAGGACAGGGCGGGTAGCCACTTGACTATGGAAATCCCTTTCAATGACGATACGTACATGCGCACATGCACGCACGCACGCAGAGTGACAAGTCGAGAATTCATTCAGAGTGAAAAGAGTGCGTGCCGGGGTCGACTTGTATGCAGGAAGGTAGGTGACTGACAAAGGTGGATGGGGTCGCGAGCTCAGTTGGGCATGCCGAAACCAAGAGGGACAATTCTAACGTGAAGTGAAGTGGAGTGGAGTGGAGTGGAGTGGGTTTTCTTCTTTTTCCTTTTGTTCTTCTCGTCTTTGGCGACGATATGTGAACTGTCCATGTGTGCCAGTGGCGTCTACCACGTGCGGTCCTCGATGTGCGTGGTCGGGGCGTCTGGTATCTTCAAGAACCGCAGCATCTACGGTCGAATCGCCCTCCCGCGCACCTCACTGCCTCCCCAACCCCCCAACCTCCTGCACAGTCCTAACAAATGCCTCTGGATCATGAGCGAACCTCCCCAAGAACAAACCATCCACGCCCTCTTGAATCGCCTCGAAGGTGCCCGGCCCCGCACTCCCGCCATACAAGATGGTAAGTGCATCGCCTGTCCACGCTACTTCTGCGACGCAGCGCGCACGCAAAGCCTGCGTAACTGCTACGACGTGGCTGGGTGTGGCGGGCTTGGATGCGCCAATGGCCCAGACGGGTTCGTATGCGAGAACCACGCGGGGCTTTTCTGTCCCGCCGCCGCCGCCGAGAGCAGCAAGCTCAGTGAAGACGGCCTTGACCTGTTCCCAGCATTCGTCTGCTGCTCGCTGGACACCAGCGTCGCCCTCCCCCTCGGTAGGACGTGCCACTTCCCCCACGCAAATAAGTGGTACGAGCCCATGTCGTGCTGCGGCAACACTCTTCTGCACGACGCCCTCGTTTGTCTCGCCAAAGAGACGCCTGCGCTCGGCATGGCCAATCTCGAGGAAGTATGCGCCAGATTGGGCTAGAACCTTGGGAGAGACTTCGCCTGTGAATGCGCCCTTGTCTTCGTGGTGTGTGTGCTGTGCGCCCAGGATGAGCGGGGGCGCATTCGCACCCGCAGTGGTAGTGGTGGTGCTAGTGGGCTTACTAGCAGGCACGGACCGCACCTCGCCTCCCTCTGCAACATACGCATACTCGTGCACGTGCCCAGCCCGCACGGCACTAACGCAGGACTGGAGCGTGACAAAGTCTGGGAGGAGGAATGCGCGTGTGGGGTGAGGCAGCGTGGGGAGGACGGGCGGGAGGAGCTCCAGGACGCGAGAGAGGTAGGTCATCGTCGTGGGGACGTCAAAGTACATTTTGGTGGAGACGCCTACGAGGCGGTGGGAGGGGCGGGTGGGGGCCGGTGCAGGAGGCATGGTGGTGGTGGTGGTGTGTGGTGGTGTGTGGTGTGGTGGTGGTGTGGTGTGTTGAGGTGAGTTGGAGTTGGTGGGTCGAACTGGACTGGAGGAGAGGCAGGGGAGAAAGGAAGAAGCTGCCCCCCCCCCCGGCTGAATATATGCTGGCCAGCCACGCAACATTCCCGCCCCCGCCCCGCCCTGCGACTCCACATTGGCAGGTGCGCCAGCGTGTGCGGTGCCCCACACTGTATGTATCACGTGACTGGCGCGGCGGCAGACCCAACCAACACCCAGGATTTGTTTCAATGGTATAAAGAAGTTTCAATTCGCGGCAAAGAAGACCGAATCATTCTCTTATCATACAGGCGGGCCGGAGCACGGAACAACGAGGTGGTGGCAGCAGGGGGAAGAAAGAAAGAAGCTGGCGGACGTCGCCGTCGCCGTCGCCGTCGCTGCGCGCCTAGGCATCGGCATCACTGTCCAGCCCGCCCTTGCGCACCTTTTGCAAGAGGGTGAGCATGCCCGTCCCGGGCGGGCAATTGACGTACTCGAAGATCTGCTGATCCTCCTTGAGGACGCTAATCTCATGGTACAGCGCCAACTGTCCCTTGCCCTGCATCTCCTCTGCGTACTTGAAGAAGCCCTTGAAGATGTCGAGGTGCGTCTTGTGCTCTTTACTCCACCGCTCCAGATTCGCCAAGTCATCAAAGTAGCCCAGGCCAAAGCTACGGCTGAGCGTCGGCTCGAGCGTATCCGGGTCGAGGTGGTCCATCATGCGCATATCGTAGCATCCAAAGTGCTCCTGCGCGGGGCTGCGCTTCTGGTTGTACTTGTCCTCCGAGAGGAAGCGCATCCCGACTTTGAGCGTGGGGTGCAGCGTCTCGAGGTACAGAGAGCGCTCCTTGCCGTCTACGAGGGACCAGTCCTGGCCCGAGTGGATGACACAGAGGTTGTGGCGCCCTGGTACGCGCACGCGCGGAGCAGAGGCGTCGATGGCAGAGAGCGGAGTAGCAGGTGCAACGGGCGCAGCAGAGGGAGCTGCGTCCGTGGGGGATGGTGGGGAGATGGCGTCCCGCGCCGTCTTTGCGGCGGCTGCGGCGGCAGCCCCACCAAAGGGACACACGGCAGCAGCAGCCTTCTTGTCGCCGCCCTCGTCGTCGAGCTTGGTACCGACGAGGTCGTCCGTCTGACTAATGGCAAAGCGGTCGCGTGCGCTTCCCCAGTAAGCATGCTCCTGCACGGGGTCGCTCATGCTGCTTGCGAGGTGTCCCACGCCTTCGTAGTGGTCCTTCTTTGAGTAGACGGTCTCGAATCGGTCCAGGGTAGGGAACAGACACTCGAGGAATACGCCGTGTCCCTCTTCCTGGGTCTCGGCCTCGCGCTCCTTGGAGGTCCACCAGGCGTCGAACCCACTGGAAGACGCCCAGGTGGTGTAGCTCTCCCTGCTCGGCCAGTAGGCCTTCCACGCACGCAGCGCCCGGCCCTCGGGGTCTTCGCTCGCGCACAGCTTCTTGTAGATGGGCAGGGGCGAGCCTTTACCCAAGAGGGAAGTGACCGAGTCGAGGGCATCGTGCTCCAGCGCCGTAGAGGGAGCGCGCGCAACGGCACCAATGAGAACCATGGCTACCTCTTTGATGCTCTCGTCGAAGCGACCCGAGTAGATGGGAAAGGGCGGGACGTAGTCTGGTTGAGGCAGGTTCATCGCGCGGGTGCGCTCTCCGCGGAGGTGTGGGCAGATGGCTGATTCGCTCATGGTGCGCGGTGTGGGGCGGTGGGGTTGTGGGCTGTAGGCGGTAGGGTGGGTGTGTAGTTCGGAGGTGTGTATGCGCAATGCTGCGGTGGTGAGAAGTCTCGTAGCAAGCTGACAAATGGTAAGATGTGGGCGAGTTCAATCCCGTACCTTTCAAGTCGGGTGGGATATATATGCTAGACGGGGTGGGGTGGGGTGGGGTGGGGTGGGGTGGGGTCCGCCAGATACGGCGCGGCACGCCATGAATGCCATACCATATCATCTCTCATCTCTCCCCTTTGGCTACAACCTGCCACTCTCCTCCTGCTTGCTTTGTCGTGCCGTACCATTAGGCGGACCAATCCCCGCTATCTCTGTCTCTCAGCATGTTGGAGACGTCTCGCATTTGCAAGCAAGCACGCACGCATCGCATCGCATCGCCCTCATCGCCCTCATCGCCCTCATCGCCCTCATCGCCCTCATTGCAGTCATCTCTTCCTTTGCGCTTTTTCCCGGATCAGCACCGGGCGAGGTACCGGCTCCTCTACGGCGGCGCCCTGTCGCGTGCGTGCTTGCATGCGTGCATGGTGCCTCTCCCTCGTGTATCGCCCGTGGCCGTGACCGTGGCCATCTCCGTCACCCAGCCGTTGAAACTTCCGCGTTTAGCGTGGCATTCGTGTCAGGCAGGCAGGCAGGCAGGCAGTCGCCGATGCGCATCGCGGCATTACAATGCTTAGATGGGGTGCAATGCCATGCAATCAAGGACAGCGTGCGTGCGTGCGAGGGATACATACGGCCCGAATCCGGGCTGGAGGGTGGGTGATATCCCGGGTAATTGGGGCGTGGAGGCGGTGCGCGCACGCGTGTGTGTGTGGGTATATGCCCGGCTACTTGGGCCGCGAGCATCGCGAGCATAAGGTGCGTCGTGCCTCACTCTGGAACATCCTCAAAGGACGGCCACCCGCCTGTATGCCATGCCATGCCATGCCATCCCACGCCCACCCAGTCTGAGAAGAGCCTCACACCCTACATAAAGCGCGCTCGAGAAAGGAGAAGAAGAACCGCCCGCTGCCGCACCTGAATGTGTGCACGCACGCACGCACGCACCTGCGCGCGTGCCTGCTTCTACGTACTGTACAGTCCATGCAATACTGTGATTTTTAGCCGGATAAGCGCCTTGGTTCGCACAGCACACGGGAGAGTGGGAGTGAGCATCCGGCTCTTGACTGACGGTCAGCCGTGTGTGCGGGTGGTGAGGGCGAGGGGCGAGGGGCGAGGGGCGAGGGGCGAGGGGCGGAGGGGCTCATCACAGTAACTTTACTCCCCGTGAGCGCCTGTGTTTCTACCGTAAGCGAGGATGGAGCGCAGTGATCGGAAGGCAGACCGGCGGAGCGGCTGTCAAAGTGTCAAAGTAGTGTACCCCGCGTGTGCGTCACCGAGGTTCGGGGATGCATGCCAAGTGTTACAGATTTAGAGTGTCGCCGAGGTTTCGCGACCATCAATGGGGGCCGTGGGGCGGCGTCCGTGTCTTACGTTGTTTGGACGTGACAGTCGGAGAGATAAGGAAGGGGGTGGGGCGGGGATGCGGTCGGGGGTGGGGTCCCAGTCCAGTGTTGCGCGGCGACCTGGATTGACTCGCTGTGCAGCGCAGGCGTGGCAGAGAGCAAGAGGAAGAAGAAGACTCACGACGACAGGAAGAAGAAGATGAAGGGAGCGTAGCATTCACGCGTGTCTCTCTCCGCCCGTCCCAGAGATAAGGAGCACGGCAAGACGCGGTTATGAGACAGCGTCCAACAGGGGCGAGGCCAGGCGCTTCTGATCGAACCCATCGAGGCATCTTACGGTATGACATGGTATTTCCGGGCTGTCACGGAACGTCACTGCCGGCAGAGAGATCCACTTTTGACTGGTCTGGACTGGAAGAACCTTGGAAAATGTGCGTGCGTGCGCGCCTGTCCGGGGCGACCCCGCACTCGCTTCGGTGGACCGCGTCGTGTCCAACACAAGACGTACTTACAGTGCAATACCCCACGTTTTGCACACTCGACACTCGATGCAGCCTTATCTCTCCGCTCGAGGGGTTGACGACGACGACGAACAGCACCAACATGACGGACTTCTGCACTGGACTTTGCACTCGTCAGTACCGCAACGTAGAGCACAGTTTATCCTATCCGGTAAAACCTCGCCTGTCATACTTGCTCTTGCTCTTGCTCTATGCTTGTGCGCACAACGACCGCACGACACGCAACACCCACCCGATCACGGTTAAACATCCACTGTGGGGGAAATGCCCACTCTCACGCACAAAGACTTTCACCCCGAGCCGTCTTCTTCCGGTACCTGGCATGACATGGCATGGCGTGGCATGGCGTGGCATGGCGTGGCGTGGGCTTTCCGAACACCTGGACTTGACGTGACCTCACCTTCAGACACAGACTAGGGTAGTACCGTAGACTTGTATGCAGGCTTATCGTTGGCGTCGCGCCGTGTCGTGTCTCGCCTCGCCCCGTTTGGGTTCAAGGTCAGCGTCTCACTTAGCCAGCCAAGCCAGTGGACTGGGTTGGAATGCCGTACCACTACCGAGGTGCGTGTGCGTGTGCGTGCTCTGAATCTATGCTGCGATGCGATGCGAGCTATTGTAAGGACTTGTCCTTGGCGCCGCCGGTCGGGAGGGAGTGGACGCACGCGCCTTATCACGATCTCGCGAGGCAGCGGGTGCGCTCAGTCGAGGAGGTGCGGTACGCGAGGTGTACATACGGCTTCTGCCTACGAGATGGCCTGCCAAGGACTGCAGACGAGTCCAGGGGTCGCCCCTGCTTGTGAGTACTTAAGGGAGACTTGAGTCGATGAGAAGCCACGGATCCCCCTCCTTCTCGCAAAGTACCCTCCCCAAGACGCACCGTACCATACCCTCCCCGACCTACACCACTCTTCACCCCTCCTCTTACGCAACCATGCCAGCCGTACCCTCGTCGTCCTCATCGCCCAAGATCAAGCGTATGGCCTGCGCCCAAGTCGAGTCCGTCTGGCTCGACCTCCCCGGCGGCATCGCAAAGACCAAGGAGCTAATCCGGGACGCCAAGTCCCAAGGCGCAGATATGCTCGTCTTGCCCGAGCTGTGGCTGCCTGGCTACCCCGTGAGTGGCGGCGCGTTGCGTTGAAGGTGTGGCTTCCTGTGCGTACAAGTACATACTGACACGCAATCACCCCCCCCATCTCTGCCCCCACCTCCCCGCACAGTGGTACATGTGGAACCTCCCCTACGGCGCGACGGTACCCTACACCCTGCAGTACCAGAACGCAGCCATGGAAGTCGATGGTCCGGAGATGCAAGAGATCAAGGAGGCGGCACGCGAGAGCGGGATTGTCGTCTCGGTGGGATTTGCTGAGAAGCGAGGGGGAAGTATGTGGATGAGCAATGCTATTATTGACTCGGATGTGAGTGCATATAGTACGCGCGCATGGTAGCATACATTCATTGAAGACGTGACACTGACACCTTTTGCACCCTCCACACCCCACTCGAATCCTCCACCAGGGCACCCTCGTGGCCGTCAAGCGCAAGTGGAAGCCCACGGGCGTGGAGCGCGTCCTCTTCGGCGATGCCTCGGGCGACACCTTCAACGGCGTAGCCTCTACGTCGGTGGGCCGCACGGGCGCCTCGATGTGCTGGGAGCACCTCCTCGGTCCTCTCCGCCTGCACAACTTCTCCCGCGGGGAGGCCATCCACTGTGGGAGCTGGCCGCCGATCTTCCCGCACGGGGGTATGGAGCACTACGGCATGAGCTACGAGGGTATCCGGAGTGTGTCGAGCGTATACGCAATGGAAGGCGGGTGCTTCACTGCGATGAGCACGGGCCTCGTCTCGTCCGAAGGCGCCAAGAAGATCGGACTGGACTACGCCCTGACGGGGGGTGTTCCCCCGCCTGGAGCATTCGCCCTCCCCCCAGGAGGAGGCTACGCAGCCATCTTTGGCCCCGACGGGCGAAAGCTCACTGATGACCTCCCCCCCGCACAAGAGGGATTCGTCTTCGCAGACTTGGACCCTACGATGATTGCCCTCGCGAAGCAGCTCCTTGACCCTACGGGACACTATGCTCGTCCGGACCTCGCCAGACTCAATGTCTTCCCGCAGGAGCTCAAGCCCGTCGAAGGAGGACTTGACGCACCCGCACCCGCACCAAAGGAGGCGACACCCGCACCCGCACCAGCACCAGCACCAGCATCCGAGCCAGTCAAGAGCGCAAAGGCCAATGGAGCAAAGGCGCCAGCAGAGGTTGTGGCTTGAGGAGGGCAATTGTAGTGTATTATGTCCCTCGTCGTTGATTCTCGATTCGGTTCGATCAGAAATGATATCCCTGCTACGTCCTCATGAGTGACTGAACAGAACAGCTTTTGCTTTGCGTAGAAGGGAGAGGAAGAGGAGGGCCTCGCCGATTCTGCACTAAGAGCTCCGCCGTATCCGACGCCCGGAGCCGAAGCAAGACTACCCGCGCGGTACGGGTCGCTGCCCCTCTCTCTGCCTGCGGTCGTACTTGCGTCGAGTTGAGCCGAGGGGAAGAGCAGGACAGCCCTTGTCTCACAGCACCTGGCTGTCTTGCACTTCAAACCCAAATTCGGATTTTCTGGCCATGTGGAAAACCCAACCCACGCCACGCCAAGACAGGGAATGCCGCCAGCTATTCCGGGTGTCAAGTGTCGCTCATTCCGAATTTCTAGGAACATGGCCTGGCGGGCAGCACTCCGCAGACGGGCGGGCTGAGCACGCATGCCAATGCTCTGTAATGCCACGGCGACTAGAGAGTGTCGGGGAAAAAAAGAGAGACTGAACAGTCGCCGCCGAGATCACTTACCTGCAAGGCACGCCCACGCCACGCCACGCCACGCCCACGGCCACGGCGACGCTACCAACTCCGATCCGAACTGAATCCCGAACTCGACGATGTTTGATTGATGAGTTTCGCAACGGCAAGGGCAACAACGCAACGAGAGGCACGGCACAACTGTGCCGGTAGAGATGACGGCAACTAAGTATATAGTCAAGCCGTCGAATGCCAAGCGAGCGCCCAAGCGAGACAAGATGCAATCTGAACGCCGGCAGCATACATTTGTCCATTCATTCATTCACTCGAGGGCAGCTAGGCACTACGGCGGGTGCGCGCCTTCTCCGAATCTCAAATGTCAAGTTAGTGAACCCCTGTGTTCTTCCGGTTTGGCGCAAGCAGCAGCCCTGGTCCGACGCCGTACTTACACAGTGAGTAGCCTGCCTGCCTGTATGCACACGTTGGACGACTTGAGCTCACCACGCAGCCGTCGGTCGGTCAGTCAGTCGGCCGGCCGCATGGACGGAGAAGAGAGAAAAAACTTTCACCCAACCCACCAACCAGCCAGCCAGCCAACCAACCATGACTCCAGCAACGACTGCGCGGTGACTGATCCTCGCCTCGCCTTGCCATGTCCTGCCATGCCATGCCATGCCATGCCCCGCTACGCTACGCTACGGTTGCCCCACCCCCACTTCCCCGCGCACCCGAACCCAAACCCCAGCCGTTGGACACAGCCCAGTCCAGTCCCGTCCAGTCTTGACCTCGCCCTGACCGTTCCTCGCTGACCAACAGCAGCTACCTCGCCTATCTCTGGCCCCACATTCCCCGCGCCCTGACCCACGCCCTCCCCCTCGGCCTCACATCCCTGCCGCCTTTCTTGGGGACCCACGGGGAGAGACCGTTTGACGTCCCACGTCCCACTCGCAAGTCGGCAGACGTCCTGCTGGGCCCCCGCAGCGCAAGCGCGGTGCCGCATTATTTGGCGGCAAGCCCGAGCTTACTAGGAAGAGAGACAGACACCTCAGCGAGCAGAGCAGAGCAGTGCTGCCCCTGACTGGCTGTCTGACTGACTGATTGGTACCTACAGTGGGCTCATCCCATCCCCGTCTTTTAAGGGCCAGCTGGGTTGTCACATCCCGGCTTTCTCACTCTTTCCCCCGCAATCACTCTTTTCCCCTCCCCCGCATCGTACACCACGCCGGCGACGATGTCCTCCACGCCGCATTCACTCGCCAACGCCTCGGCGGCTGCCTCCCTCTCTGGCGATGCGATCCAACCGTCGCCTGCACCACTCAAGGACGACGGTCTGCGCATCAAGACCGGTGAGCTCACCGACGAGGACGACGACGATGAGCCCCCACCGCGCAAGGAGGGCGCCATCTACATCGACTGGGAGCAGGACGATCCCGAGCATCCTCAGAACTGGCCCAAGCGGCGCAAGTGGATGTGCGCAGCAACCGTCATGACCTTTTCGTTTGCGAGTGCGTGCATGTCCTCGGGGTATGGCCTAGCCTACAGTGGGGTCAATGCCGACTTGGGACCCGTGTCGTATACGACGTACGAAACGGGCATCACCGTGTACCTCATGGGCATTGCCTTTGCGCCGATGGTCCTCGCGCCCGTCAGTGAGACATTTGGACGTTACCCCGTTATGATGGTAGCGGCATTTGGGAACCTCGTCCTCTTCCTCGGTCAGACACTCGCCCAGAACGTACCGACGATTATCGTCACGCGGTTCTTGCAGGGGTGCGTGGGTTCCGTGGGAAACTCCATGTCCGGAGGTTACTTTGCGGACATGTTCAACGCCGACCAGCGAGGATTCGTCCTGAGCACGTATGCATTGTGTCTCTTTGCTGCACAGAGCTGTGAGTTCGGGCCGCCAGGCGAGGCGAGGCGGGCACGCACTGCGCACTGCGCACTGAGCCAATACTGACATCAACGTCCGCCGCCGTCGTTTTGCACCACGCTCCCCTCTCTGCCCCGCCAGTCGGCCCCGTCTACGCAAGCTGGATCGCCCTCAAGCTGAGCTGGCGGTGGATCTTCTGGGTACAGATGATGGTTTGCGGCGCATCCTTCGTCTGCTTCTGCCTCTTCCTGCGCGAACCCCGCGCCTCGACGCTCCTCTCGAAGCGCGCCCGCAAGCTCACAAAGCAAACGGGCGTCGAGCACCGCACGACCTTCGACGACGAGCAAACGAGTTTCAAGCAAGTAGCAGCGGTGAGCCTTGCGCGGCCATTAAAGTACCTCTGCACCGAGCCAATCATCATCTTCTACAGTCTGTGGGTGGGCTTCGTCTGGGCATGCTCCTACAGTCTTCTCTCGGCTATTGGTCTCGTCTTTGCGCAGTACGGCTGGAACACAGGGCAAGAGAACCTCCCGCAGTTGTGCACTTTCATAGGCTGTTTCCTCCAGTGGTTGTTCAACAACTACGTCCAGGACCGGCTCTACCGGCGGGACTGTGCGCGTGCAGTCGACGGCCGCGCCCCACCCGAAAGCAGGCTGTATGCCTGCCTCATCGGAGCAGTGGCCTTCCCCATTGGCGGACTCATCTTCGCATGGACAGGCCAGCCTCACGTACACTGGATTGCACCATGCATAGGATTGGTCATCATCAATTTTGGGATCTTCTCCATCTACCTCAGTGCCTACACGTACCTCGCAGACGCGTACGAGCCCTTTGCAAGTTCCGCCTTGGCAGCACAGAGCTGTTTCCGGAATGCCCTCGCGAGCGTCTTCCCGCTCTTTGCAAAGACGATGTACCAGCGCATGGGCTACCCCTATGCAAGTACCATGGTAGCGTGCGTGGGCATCGTACTCGGTGTATTGCCGTTTGTCCTCGTATGGCGCGGACCAAAGATTAGGAGTAAGAGTCCTGCGGCAATGGCGCTTGCTAGGCAGATTCAGAGGGACTTGCAGCGCGCAGAGGCACGGCAGAGACTCGAGGAGACGGTAGAGGCTAAGCTTGCTGCAGAGGGACGGGAAGAGGTGGGGCACAAGGCGTGATGCGTGGCAGGTGGCGGGTCGTGGAGTGGGAGCGGTCCAAATAGATTCATAGCATAGATTCATAGAGTTTCCTTCAGAGCATCTTGAAGCGTGCGCACCTCAAAGCATGCTGTACCCCGTGTCCAAAGAAACAGAGATGCTCGACGACATCCTTGCACGTGCGTCTCAGGACTTGACCCGCTCAGTCGTTTCTCGGTGTCATGCGTGGTACCGTGCTCAAGAGCTAGAGTAGCGCGAGCGCCTTGCCACATATCGCACGCTTGCTCGTCCTGCCAGCTCGTCATTGCACACACCGCACTGCACTACACTGCTTCAACATAATGTTTTTGGGTGTGGGTGTGGGTGTGGGTAGGGGATGTAGTTGTAGTCTAGAGACGGCAGCTAGAAGAAATGAGCAAGGAGTGATACATGGTAGGACAGTGGAGAGGGCAGGGCGCCACTCCAGTGCGCCACACTGGCGCACCTCGCTCGCCATCGCTCTCTCGCTCTCTCGCCCGCTCGGAGCTTAGAGGTCATCCAAGTCCTCATCATCATCCTCCCCAGAGTCCTCCTCGAACTGCACCTCTCCACCATCGTCCTCTCCCGCCTCTGCCTCATTAATCTTAGCACTAGCAGGGATCTCTCCATGCTTGATGAGGTCGCGTGCCTCGTCAGGCGTGTACTTCTGAATCACATCTGCCTTTTCGTCTTGGAATTCGCGCAGCGAGAGGAGGATGATATCCCCCGTGTTGATCCAGACTTTTTTGCGCATCTTGCCGCGGATGAGGGCAAGGCGCTTCTCACCGTCGAAGCACTGCGCCTCGAGGCGGCCGTTGCCCAGCATGCGCAGGACTTGGGCGTATTCTGGGTGGGGTGGCGAGGGTGGCGAGGCGAGTCGAGTCGAGTCGTGTATGTGTGTGTATGCGTCAGTTGCGACGTTCACTCGCCGCCACTCGCCGCCACACGGCCCCAATCTGACTCACCTTGCCCCTCCTCCTTGAAGATGAGCTCTCGCTTCTCCGACTCATTCTCGTTCTTTCCCCTCCTGCGGTTCTTGCCGCCCTTTCCCTTGTTCTGTGGGTGGTGTGGGTGGTATGCGAGACAAAGAGAGAAGACGGTGCGGTGTGTGGGTGTGTGTGGGTGTTGTGCAACGTCAGTGCCCGTTCCCGTAGTGATCTATCTCCCCGTGTGATCCAATTCGACGGTCTTGCAGTGCAGTGCAGTAGTCTCCCAATCACGCCTGAAAAAAGGGCTTCGTAAGGCGGAATCCTGAATGGAGCCGGAGTGCCTGCGTGCGTGACCTCTCGTCCACGACTTGGACCTAACGATTACATGACCATGCCTTGAATCCATCCAGAGAGATGGCAGGCCGTACCTACTAGCCCGCCACACGCCACCTCTTCCATTCGCGTACCTAAGCCTCACCCCATCCCACCCCACCCCACCCTCCCACCTCGCACCTTGACCACTTCACCCTCCACGCAGGCATCCCACTACTGCGCCTGCGCTCCTTCATTTGACTTCGCTCATTCTTCAATCCTCACCTTCGGCATTATGCAATCGAATCAGCAGGGTCTAGGTTTTCCTCTCTGACTTTCTCTCTTTCGAGTATGAGCGTGTGTGTGTGTACGTGCGTATAGGTGCGGGTAAAGTCTGCGTAATCCTGCAATCCCGCTCAAGAATCCTCGCTGCTTCCGTTCGTTCGGTGTTCGCGAGGTGTGGGGTGTGTGAGATGGGATGGGTTGGATCGGGGTGGAGTGGAGTAGAGCACAGACAGTGAAGGGGAACGATACAGCCCTTCTGAAATTCATTCACTTCACTTCACTTGACTTCACTAAGCCTGACCTCACTTGACTTGAGGTTCAACGGCCCTCACTCACTCACGTCACTGCGCCGCCTGGGGCCGCCCACGCAGACCAGACCATTCTGGAAGGGACGAGACGCAACCGCACTCCGCCTGCCCGCCCGCCCGCGTGCTACGCTGTGGAGCGGCGGGCGTGCGTGCACAGTGCGTGCTCATGCATCACGTGACTAGTGAAGGCCAAAATGGAGCGCAAAACTCTGGGCACGTGACGCCAACGCACGGCGATACCGATACATACGGATACGCCAGGCCAGGCCAGACGAGACGAGGCCAGGTGGGAATTCGGACTCCTTCCGTGGACTTCAGGCGTGTAGAAGGAGAAGGGACAGAGTCGAGGGTGGGAGCAAGCTACTAGAAATCACAATACGAGAGATTTAATGAAATTTGAGCAGATGAGGCGAGAGGTGGGAAACAGGAGGTGCGGACGGACCGCCTGAGCCGCCGGGGGACTGCGGCCGAGTCGTGCGTTCGTCTCACATCTCCATGGTATCGTCCTCCTTCCCGCCAGCGAGCGCCATCTTGCCCTCTGTGCCCTCGAGCAACCGCACAGGCAGCTCCTCCCACCCCTCGCTGTACTCCCCCGTCGTATACTTTGGGAACACGCGCTTATACAGCGCCATCATAATCGTATCCATCTGTCCAATCGGCCCATCAAAGTGTGCCTTGAATCGCCCGTGCGTGCCCAGCGCCTCGCTGATATGTCCCGTGCGCCCATACTTCGTGCGAAGCGGCACAGGCTTAAAGTAGCGTACATCCTCGGGATTGAAGAACATCCACCGAATCGTAGCTGTACGGCGGTGGATCTTGAATGGCTCACCGGTGAGTACCACGCGCTTCACGGCGCACCGGAGGGGACCGTGTCCATTACGTTTCAAGACATTCCCACTACCAATGAGCTCGGGGTACTGCGTCGCGCCTACGCCACGCTCGTCGTACCCGTGTTCCTCGCGCGGCCGCAGCAGCGTTACAGACGGACAACCAAATGTAATGGGCGCGTAGATGGTGCCTACGCTTGGAGCGGGGTTCGGCGGGGGCAGGAACCGGTGGAACTTGTGCGCGTGCACATTTACGGCGCCGTCGGGGCCTTGCCGTACCGCACCAGAGGCGCCTAGGGAGTGTTCCGAGTAAATGGGGTTGACGCGCAGCAGGCGTGGGCCCAAGAGGAGCAGTACGGGGTCCTGGAGCGGAGAGGCGGGGAGGGAAACACACAGAGAGAGAGGTGTCAAAGTCAGCTCCCACCCAGCCCTTTCCACGGACAACGGCTCGCGTTGCTCGCGTTGCCCGCACGCCGACGCCACACCCACCTTGCTCTTAATCGTCTCGGTGTACTCGGTATTCCTCAGCACCGTGAAATTCATGACCGTCTTCTTGTGTTCGTGTCTGAGCAGTCCCCAAACCGTCATAGGCAGGAGCCTCGTCTGTCGTGGTACGCCCGTTCCCTCTGCACCAAACCGCACCGCCATCTCCCTAGGCACATCTTCGATCTCCAACCCGACGTGCATCCCCGCCGACACACCCTCGAGGCGCGCTTTACCCTCGACGGCACGGCGCACCCGCTCCCAGTCATCAAATTGGAAGATCTTGGCATACTCCGCGGGGAGCTCCTCGTATGCGTCCCACGTAGACGACCGCAGCGACGCCAACCCGCGGTACCGCGCGAAGCGCTGGCGCGCGGAAATGTGCATGGGAGTGTCCACCTCGTCGGGGAACTCGAGGTCCTCTGCTGCGCGCGAGTCCCGAGCACGAGACGAAGCCTGCGCTTCGAACAGCGCAGCATCGTCGTCGGACACACCCCCGTCGGAGGCACCGTCGTTGTAGTCGTCGTCGTCGTCGTCGTCGGCCATGTGCGACGGCCCGGCAATGGGGAAGTCATCGCCGTCACCAAACGCACCTGCGCCCTCCTCCTCGTCCTCCTCGTCCATGTCCTCGAGGTCACCATCCTCATCGCCCTCGTCGTCACTCTCCTCGATGAGCCAGCGCGTCTTGTACTTGTCCTCCTTGGACTCGCCCGCAGCTGCTGCCATCTTCTCCTTCATAGCCTCCATCTTCTCAGCCATGAGCTGCCTATGCTCTCCCTCTGCAACTTCCTCCTCCGTCGGCCACGTCTGTTCCTCCTCGCCAAATCCGCCCTCGCTAACTTGGTTTTCGCTCGCCGAGTCATCGGCCTCTTCCTCGTCCCTCTCCTCCAAGATGGGGATCCCCTCGGGTGTCAAGGCAGGCACCTCCCCATCCCCCATTTCGACGTCTACGCCACGCGGTTGTGCGCGGCCATTCTTCTTGCTGCTGCTGCCGCCGCCACCGCCACCCCCCAAGTCGAGGATACGCCGCACCTTGAAATCCCCAAAGTCACGTACGTGGACGAGTCGCTGCGCACTGAACTGGGCATTGCCGCGCGTCCATCCCTGCACAATGAGGCTGCCGCGCGAGCCGTCGCTCGAGTCTGCGCGGGGGCGGAACTGCGCACCCTCAGAGACGAGGTAAGGACGGGCGTCCCTCCAGCTGGGGAAGCGCGGCACAGACGTCGCGAGGCTGCGGAGGAGTCCATCCCGCTCGGCCTCGACGTCGAGTGCGTGAATCTTTTCCGTCGAAGGCGAAAAGTACTTGACGAAGCTGGTGAGGCTCTTGCGTACGGCGTTTTCGCCAGCTTTGCCCGCAGCAGCAGCGCCGTCGCTGGCAGTCTTGAGAGTGGGCACGACGGCGAGTACCTCGGGCATCCCCTGGGCATGGAGGATGCGGAGGGCGAGCTCTCCCCAGGAGCCGGCCTCAATGGAGTGCGTGGGAGATAGGACAAAGATGACAAAGTCGGACGAGGCGACGGCGGAGAGGGCCGGGTACAGCGAGCCGTAGGGGAGGGGCATCAGCTGGAGGGTTGTCGATGGTCGGACGAGGCTGGGGAGTGGGCGTGTGGGCGTGGGGATGATTATCGTCAGCGGGTGTGTCACGTCATCTCATTTGAGCCCAGTATGCACGCATATAGCCTAGTCCCGCGCAGTCTGGCGCATATACTCACCGCAATCGCGAGGCCTCCCTCCCCTCTCTAAGCGCCGTAGCAACATCATACCCCTGTACAGGCTCCACCCCCTTGTGCGCCTCCAGCTGCCTACATACAGCCCACGCGTCCGCGCCCACATCAGGCGTGAGCTCCAAGACACTAACGAGCTTGGGCACGCCCTGTTTCGTGAACATGTCCTCTACGCGGCGGATCTCCTCGCGCTTGGCGAGCTGCACCTGTTTAGCATGATTCTTCCTTGCCGTGGCGTTGTTTCCGTGGGCGCGGGACGAGGCTGAAGAGTGCGTGGACGAGGCAGACGCAGAGGAAAGGACCGAGGCGGGACGGCCCTTTGCGAGCTTCTTGATGGAGGACTTGGTCGAGTGACGCGACTTGAACGTCTTGTTCTTTTGCTTGAGCGTCGAGCGGTGATGGTGTGCGCCGGAGGGTGCCATTGTGGGCGAGTTTGGGTGTCGGTCGCGGTGGTTTGTTTGAGTGGTAGAGTGTATGGAACTGGCCGCTACCACAGCTTGAAGTCAGTCCTTCGCCTTTCTGTGAGCCACTTGCTTCTTCCTATGGCCGCCCTGCGCTTCTGCCGCCCCCGCCTCCCTTCAAAATTTCAGGCGGCGCACGGCTCAACCTCGCGTGACGCACGTGACCTGTCACAACGAAGAGGACGGTGCTTAGTCAGCACTCTATTCCGGGTAACTTCACGCTTATGCTGGATGAAAATGCTGATTGTATTGAGATGAGAGGGCAAGGAGGACAAGCCCTTGAACAACAAGAGGACGGACAGACGGACAGGACAGTCAAGCGGGAGATACAATGGGGAAGGACCAGGGGAAGGGAGGGAAGGGTAGGAATACAACTGCAAGGCAAGGCAAGGCGGGGGCGCGGGGCGGGGCGAAACAAGCAGACAGGAGAGAGAATGAATGGATGGATTCGAAAGCGAGTGAATGGACTTGATGGATAAGGTCAAGGAAAGCGGGCTGCAACGAATTATAGGCCTGGAACGCACGCGCCGGTAGGAAATGTTCTGTTTCTTGAGAGGGAATTGCGGTTCTTGTGAGTGAATTGTTCGTAGGTAGTAACTTATGCCCCGGGGAAGACGGCGCGATCAAAGTAGGAAGCGCCCAATTGCGATCGATAAGGGTGTGCATGTGGGACGCTGGCGGGCACCTTGAGCTGGAGCACGTCGTCCTCCCAGTCGATGCAGTCTCCCCTGCGTGCTGTATCGGGGTCGAACATCGGCGCCGAGTCGTCCGAGCGCGTGACCATGGCGGCGGCGGCGGCCATCTCGGTGTCTCCCTCGACGTGGTTCCATAGCGAATCGGGTGCGCGCGGCGGCGCAGCAGCAACATCGTCGAGGGCCATGCCTGCCTCGTTCATAGAGCATTCGACGTCGGCGGTGGATACCGACGCAGGGTGGTCCGCCGCATTGGCCTCTTCGCGCGGGACGAAGCCATGTCCATAGTCGGTCTGCACTTGGACCCACTGCGACGAGGCGGTGACGACGGAGGGTGAGGGCGAGTAAACAGGCGTGGTAGTAGTAGTCGGTACGGATGCGCTGTTGGGGGTCGCGGCGCTGCCATTGACCCACGCCTGCTGCTCGTCGACAGTGGGCGGACGCTGCGGCGAGGCTTGCGAGGACCTGAATGCGGCGGAAAAGGGGACATTGGCGGGGGAAGAGGGCAGGCGCGAGTGGATGGCTGTGTCCTGGTGTGTGGAGAGGAGCGTGGCGTCTGCTGTCAGCCACACCATGCGCGTACAATACTAGCTCGGCATCTCGAAGCCACGCAAGAACTCACCTCGTCGACGGGTACGACCCTAGACCGCTTACCGCGCGTCTCTCGCGCCTCTACTTCGGGCAGGGGTGAGAAGGACGCCAGGTCAGGAACAGCCATGATGCTGCCTGCCTCGAGGCCACAGGAGTTGCGCTTGCGCTTTGACTTGGAGGATGCGCTGGGCGAGGCGTGCGCGTCGGGGGCGTAGGCTGCCCATCGGGAGGCGTGTGGCGAGGCGACGAGCATGGCGGGTGCGGGTGGTGGTGCGGGTGGATGTGTAGTGTGTGAAATGAGAGTGGATAGCGTTATACAGTGGATGGAGGAGAGGAGTAAATGGAGTGGATGGAGTGGACGAGTGGCAGCAAGTCACTTGAGTGGGTGGGGCGTGGATGGTGAGAAAGAAAGAAAGGTCTACGGCACGGCACCATGGCATCCACGCCAGGCCATCCCCTACTCCACCCCATTCCATCCACTCTCACGCGACCTTCCTCTTCTTCCTCTTGCGGCGCTCCCCTCGCCTCTTTACACGCCCCCGCCCACACACGCCCACACGCCCCCCGCCTTCCGACGCGTCGTAGAACTTGAATTGGCGCGCGCGCGCAAGCACCAGCGGGCAGACGGAAGCAGACAAAGGGCAAGAACAAGCCGCGCGCGCGGGTGTGAGCGAGCAAGGCATGTGAGGGCGTGAGGGCGTGAGGCGTGAGGCGTGAGGCGTGAGGCGTGAGTGACGCGTCAGTCGGGCCGTGGCAAGTCAGAGTGGGCCAAGGCGAGGCGGGGCGAGGGCGAGGGCGAGGCGAGGATGGGAGACTGAGTGGTGGTGAGTGAGTGAGTCCACTAAATTGGACTCGCGAGGAGTTTGGTGGTATATGTAGCGAGCGATAGTGCCAGCGTCGCGGTTCGTGCACTCTTGTTTCCAGTCGCTGGCCTTGCTTAATCTTTGTCGGTCCAGTTTTGTCGCCATCAATGCGTATACTGCGTAGTGGTCATGGTCGAAGCTTCCTTTGGCGTGAGCGAGGCAAAGATGTGGATGAGCACGCTGGATCAAAATGACGGAACTGAGACGAGGTCCTCTCAGGCGTGAACCGGGCGCGAACCGGTCGAATGCCCTCGGCGCAAAACAGAGCTGAGAGTATATGGCGCAGAGTAACTCATTCTCACGAAATCGACAAGACGGTACGCACATACGCCTCCCCAACCTTTTCTCTCTCTCTCTCTCTCTCTCTCTCTCTCTCTCTCTCTCGGCCTCCTTTCTCGTCCCACCGTCGGCCTCATCGCCGATCTTTCTCCCTCTCTTTCGCTGGTCTTGAATTAGCCGCCGGCGCCGCCCTCTGCCGCCCTCGCAGCATCGCAGCCTTGCAGTTTCACCGCGCGTAAGAGGCAACCTCTGGCTGCTGCTGCTGCTGCTGCTGCTGCTCTCCATCTCCGCCCCGTCCCGCCCCGCCCCGCCCTCGGCATGCAGGACACGCACAACGACGGCGAGCACGGATCACCCGACACGCAGCACACACGCACACACGCAGCACACGCAACATCCCGACCCCACCTACCGGGCCGGACAAGTGCCACGTCGCCGCCCTCTCGGCGAACTGCACACACAAATCTATTCACCCAAGTAAACCTTACGAAGTGAGCAAGTCGTAAGCGGCAGCAGCAAGCGGACGAACTATTGGCTGGTGAGTGGGTGAAGTGAGTGAGTAGTTAGTGAGGGGCACGCACGGGATTCATTGCAGGCTGCGAGGGTCCATCGACCGAATGCCCGAATCCACTCGCGGGCTTCAAGCGGGGCGGGGCAGGGCAGGGCAGGGCAGGGCAGCCCATCGGCTGGGCGTGGCATTGCATCGCATTGTGCATTGCTGCGCTATGTAGCGGTCTTGGACGCAGAGCAGAGCAGAAGCCGCAGAGGCCGGTCGGTCAAGTCAGGTGAGGTCAGGTGACAATGATGCTGGAAGACGCGGAAGCAGGAAGATGTACTTTTACCGTAGTGGCCATTCCCACCCACCCGCATCACCCGCACCCGCACCCGCACCGCGCCCATGAGAGTCCCACTGCATGCCGGCCCGCATAGAAGCGCCGAGTAGTGCCGTCGGGTGCAATAACACTGCCGCCAATGGTCTTACTCATGTATGCTTAGTGGCCGGGAGAGGGGGAGGAGGAGGGGATTACTCACTTACCATTACTTACCACACAAAAACCCAACCCACAATCAGGGAATCTAATACCCACTGACACACCCCATCCCCCCTCGCTCTCGCCCCCATCATCCTCGCTCGTTTCTCTGCGATTCGCGCCCATCGCCACGCCAACTCCGCTACCCGTATACCCACTCCGACGTGCTTATCGCTGCGACAGGTTCCATTCTGCGACGGCTCCCCGCTCGGGCCCCACGCACGCACGCAACCGACACACGACCACACACGCACCCACACCACGCCCCCTGCACTGCCACGACAATGACACTTAAGCAGCAATGGCGCAAGAGTCGCCATCGCCTTTCTGCGTCCATTTCCTCATTCCTACCCTTTTCCGACGGTAAGAACAAGGCGAGCGGCAGTAGCAACAACGGCGACAGCAACAAGGAGACAGCCAACGCAAAAACGACGACGACGGCCGCGACTGCAATCAACGAGATTACGCCGGAACACTCGCCCGCGCCTAGCAGCAGTCGGTCTGGAGCAGGTACGGGTACGGGTTCGGCAACAACCAACACCATGGCTGCAGCACCTGTAGCGGTGGCAGCGGCGGCGCCAGCGACGACGACGACCGCCGCTGCCCCCGCCACGACGCCGCCCTCACGCGGCCCCGTCCAGCCAGGCGCAGACGAGCACTCGATCAATGTCATCCTGCAGCGCATGGTCAAGACGTACCCGGAGCGCGTCGTCGTCGAGAGCGTCGAGTTCGATACGGGCTCGGACCAGGCGCACCTGGTGGCCTACACGTACGCTCAGCTATGGGACATGGCCTGCCGCCTGGCCTACGTCTTGGCCACGGATCCTCATGCCCCGCTCCACCCGCGCCAGTCGGCAGAGGACGGCGAGGGCGCTGAGGGTGGCTCCAAGCTGATTGCCGGCATCTACTGCAGCAACGACGTGCAGATGATCCTCTTGGAACTGGCCCTGGTGCGCCTCGGATGGTGCACCATTCTCCTCTCCAGCAATCTCCCCGCACCTGCCATTGCCCACCTGCTGCGTACCACGGGCGCCACCCGCCTCATCGTGACGGCCGACTCGCCGCGCATGGTGACCATTGCCCGCGATGCTGCGAGCGACAGTCCGGGCGTCCCCTGCCTCGCACTCGACGTCCTCGCCCAAGCTCAGCGAGCTAGCATCCCCCTCTCCGTAGCGCGCAGCCCCGTCTACCGCAGCGCCCTCTTTGCCACGCCTGCCGAGGCAGACCTCCCCGCCTTTTGCCTCCACTCGAGCGGCACAACGGGCTTCCCCAAGCCCATCTTCAGCCGTGCGAGCGCAAGCGTACGCGGCGCAAAGGCCATTTGGACGTCGCCCAATATCCTCCTCATGATCCCCGTCTCGCACGCATCGGGGCATTTGAGCCTCTGGAGGACCCTCCTATGCGGCACGATTGCCACGCACTACTCTGCCAAGTGGGGGCTCAAGTCCCAGCGTGTGCTCTCGACGATTGAGCAGCTGAAGATTGATCAAGAGGGGAGGGGAACCTTCCAGATGATGGGCGTACCCATGCAGCTCAAGGGCCTTTCAGAGAATGAGCATACACTCAAGGCACTCGCGCAATTTGAGCGCGTGCTCAGTGTTGGCGCACCCATTGCAGAAGAGGTGAGTCGGGCGGGCGGCGAGCGCATATGCTTCCAAATACGCGTACCGAGACACGCAATGCTGACTATATGCTACTCGATGACCACCTTCTCGCCCTCGCCCCCCCCCCCCCCCCCCCCCCCCCCCCCCCCCCCACTTCGCCACAAACCCCCCACGCCCCGCCCCCCCCCCCCCCCCAATCGCACCCCCCCCCCCCGGGCGCCGGCCCCGCCCCGCCCCCCCGCCTCCCCCCCCCCCCCACCCGCCCCTCCTGGGCTCCGCCCCCCCCCCCCGCCCCCACGCCCTTGTGCGCCGCGGGCCCC
>RRYC01000083.1:0-31661 GCA_004016185.1 Quambalaria eucalypti
TAGGTAGGTACCTCCCCCCCCCCTCTCCCCTCCAGTCCTGTCCAGTCCACCCCAACCTAGAAACGCCGCTCGCTACTCACGCATCACCACTACCAGCAGAAACACCCTGCACCTCTCCCATCAATCTTGATACCAGCCCCGGATCGAGGTCGAACTCGAGGTTGGCGGGAGGAGGCGTCTTCGGTGGGAGGTAGATAACGTTCATGTTTGCGGGCGATCGCGCAGAGTTCGTTGGAGTAGCAGCGGCGGCCTGTCTACGGGCGGTTGGTGTGCTCGGTGGTACGGGAAGTAGATGTGCAGGGGCTGGGGCCGGGGGCGGGGGTGGTGTGCAGTCTGTTTCCTGGCACTCGTTTGCGCTGGGCGCAAGAGCATCCAGAGAAGGGAGGAGCGAAGCGGCTTCTGCGTCCACGTTAGCGTTGATGCATTCGCTGGCGCTGGTGCTTGGCTCTGACGGCGTGCTCCCTTGCCGCGCTACTAAAGAAGCGATCTGCTTACTGGCGGTGGTCTTTTTGGGCTTGCCATTGCGAGTGCGCTTCTTCGTGTTCGCGATCGTGTTCGTGGTCGTTTGTCCGCTCTTGCTCTTGCTCTTGCTCTGAGTATTACTCTTGCGTTTCCCTGAGCGAGGCATTGTGCTGGATGCTATACTGTACGTTTTGGGTATGGACTCGAAGAAATTCGCACCGATGAGCAGATATGTAGATTTATAAGGCCTTGAGGAGCGAGCGTGGGCGAGGCGGTCAAGGACGATGACATGACTGCTGACCCAGCAGGCAGGCAAGGGGCAAGACAGTGGCACAGGACCTCACCTCGGCGCTAGGCCCAGAGCGCCTCGCCGAAAGCCCCCATCTTCCTCAATTGCGTAGTTGCCATCGCACCTATGTAAAGTATTGGGGCACTACCCACCCCAAGGAGCAAAACCTACTCTGCGCCCAGGAAACGATTTATACCCGTCGCCCTGCCGTCCCCTTTCATTCGGGACTCGGGTCGAGCGTGCCGCTTTGCGCTGCGTTGCGCTGGGTTTGCTGGAAGTACGATGTCTCCACCGACCGGCGGAGGAAGAGAGACTCACCCTAGCAACTGAAGCAAGGACAAGAGAGACACTCCCCCTGCCCCACCCTAGCAAACGTCCTCGTCTCTCACGACACGACTGAGCGCTGCTTCGAGGGTGAAATCTCCGCGCTCGGAAAACTGTTGCACCAGGTTCTGGGCCCATGACAGAGGCCTTGACGTGGTGCGAGAGTGGCGGCTCAATGCTCAAAAAGCCTGCGCAGGAATGAGGACCGATTGGGACTGAAGGGTGCCTGGGATGAATGCCTGGGATGAATGCGATCCCTCACCTTCCGGTCCCTGCCACATGGCGTCGTCAGTGCTGGGGAGGAGTGTAGCCCACTTTGGCCAGGCATTGGTCCCAGGCGCGTCTGCCTTCCTAGGGTGCCCAGAAAGAAGAACAAATGCTCGAAGGACTGGTTGTGCAAGTCCAACGCAGCGTGCTTCACGGGCAATGATGGACCTGTTGCTGGACTGCAAGTGGAGAGCCAAACACTCTGCATGGCCAGCGACAATGGTCTCTTACTCAACCTGCATCATGCTGCCTTGCGACATGTCAACCATCTCCTACGAGGACGTGTAGCGGAGGGATGACTCAGTCTTTCCTCCCCTCGCGGCCTTTTCCGGGCGACAATGTCGCTTTCGCGCAAAATCATGTTGAGCGTCATGCCGAAAGATATGTCATTGCAGGGTTGTTTGCAATGCTGCGACCTTAGAATATTCACCGAGATGTCAGAAAAAGGAGGCATACTCGGCGAGGTAGGCCATCTCGCTGAATGCCTTTACTCCTCAGCCATGTTGAAGTAGATCCACTGGCCTGGCGGGGCGGGGTGCTCGAGGGGCTCCGACCTGAGGGGGAAACGCAAGCGGAAATGGCGAGGGAGTTGATAGGTGAGCGAATGCCTATGCAGGACGCGTGCATACAGCGAGGGAGAAGGTGCTGGCTGGTCGGCGGGGAGCAGTTATTCCACAGCCTCATCATGCCAGAAGGAGCCTCGAAAGCGAAGCGCCCCATTTAACCTTCTGAGCCGAGCGCAAAGCTCAAAAAGACGCCGACACCGAGCATGCAGCCTGTCTACTGCTCTACTCACGGTTTCCAGTCAATCATCTTGGCGACGAGCTTAAGCTCGTGCTTGGCCTGATCCAGCACCTCCTCCACGAGTCCTCCGTCAATCTCCTCCTCGAATCGGGCAATGGCCTCCTCATTGTCCGGCGTCTTTCCCTGCTCGGCCTCCTTGGCAGCAATCCGCTTGAGGATGTTGAGCCTCTGCGTGGTAATTGCCGTGACGGCCTGCTTGTACACAGACTCCTGCGGCAGGGTCTCGAGCGCGCTGAGCGTCGAGTCGTACGTCTTTTGCAAAGTCGTGAGCGGCGTGGGGTGCACGTCGACGCCGCAGATGTTCGTGGAGAGGCGGGTGCGGCCGGCAATGATGCCCGCGCCGCTGCCGGAGCGGCCGACTTGGGCGGTGGAAGAGGCGGCTTGGCGGACGATTGTGCGAAGCATGGTGGTGTGTGTGACGTTTCTGCGCTGACGGAGCAGGAAGAGTTGTGTCGAAGGTGCGGTTGCGGGAAAAGGGAGCGTCGAGACTACACGAAGGTTGGAGCAGCGGGAAGCACGTTGGATGTTGGCCCCAATGGCGTCCCCATTACTAAGGGCGTCGGGGACGGGGCGGCTTCGGGTCCGAAGACGCGTCCCGGTCGCTGTATGGGTGCTCCGATTCTCCATGCTCATGCTCTATGTGTGAGGCCTTAAAGTACTCTCTTCTCGAGGACCCATCGTTTGTTCAATTCTCAGAGCAGCGAAGCAATTTTCAAGGTAATGAAGCCATCGCCATTATCCCATCGCCGCTTCTTCAGTCGAGACTGAGAGGCTTGCGCGACTAAGGCACAAGGCGTAAGGGCCGCGACTGCACGTAAAACGGGAGCAAATACCAGATCGGAAGCAGATATTGTCCCGGACCCGGCGTAGTGCGTCGTGGGAGGTGCTGATATGTCTCACAGAGGCTATAGTATCGCTCTTATGTGGGCGTTCGTCCTCCCACTCACTCTTCACACGCCCCTAGGACGAAATGCCGCCTTCATCACCAGACGAGCCGTCACCAGCGACCGAGGTCGATCGATCACGCCTGGTCTGCTTCCACTGCCTCAAGCGCGGGCACAGCGAGGATGAATGCCAGTCCAAGCGGGATGGTGAGCCCCAAACTGATCCTTGGCGGGGATCTGAGGATCGGTCCTCGTCATCAAGGTTGCACCGAGCACGCAGAAGCCTAGCCAATCTCCGCAAAATGGCCAAACTCGGTGGTATCGCTCTCAAGGAGAGGCTTTCCCGTCGTGGCAAAGATGAGACGGGCTCTCCGGATATTGAATCCGGCGATGTCACCGGACGCAACGCGCAAGCTGCGTCGTCCACCCCTCATACGGAGGAGTGCACGTCAACGTCAGAAGCCATAGGAGCTACAGCGCCGCCGCCCGGCTGCGCTGGCGAAGGGCCGATATCGCCCCTGCCACAAGGCGCCCCAGACGAGGAGGACGGTATCAAGATTGTGGCCCCGCCCTCTCCTCCCTTTGCAAAGCTACTCGGGAAGGACAAGTCAGCGTCTGGTCCGTCGCATGGGCCTTCCAGACTGCCCTCGCTGCCCCCGGTCCTAGGAGAAGAATACAACCACGACTACCAGATGTGGATTCTTGCCGGCGAGGCAACAGGGGCCAAGCACAGCCGCATGCCGATCTACGACGAGAGCGAACCTTCTTGGTGGCCTATATGCAGTTATGATCAGTGCCCGAACAAGGTCGACGTATATGGAGCCGTCGGTAAAGACCAGGAGGAATGGGTCGACTCGTACGGGTTTTGGCGCACCTTTCTGCGAGGCCTGTTCGCGGGCAACGCATCCTCCGTTGATGTCCGGCTAGTCGCCGTGCGCATCGAAGAGGATGATACAGCAGCATATAAGAGATGGAGTCAGTGGGGCACCTTCGACTGGCAAGAGGATGCGATTTACCTCCACGAGAATCTGGACAAGAACGCCGCCGACGAGATTGTCCAAGACGGAGCGTTGTATGACATCACAGAGGGATTTTGGCGTCTGGTAGGAGATGTCGATGGTGAGTCGGTGCAACGGCGCGCAAAGTTACACAAAGATTGAAGTCATTCGATGGACTGACCAACGGGACCCACTCTCCGCTTTTGCTGGGTTGCATACTCGTAGAGGTCCTTCCCGTCCACTTCAAGGAGTTGCGTTTCTTGAACGAAGACTCACGCGAAGCACACAGCCGCCGAAATTCATCGTCGAGCGTGGTCTCTTCTCGCTTATCATTCCAGCGGCGATGCTTGACCGAGTCGACGGTCGACAAGGCAAATATGGCTTACCAGCGATGTCTCTCGAGGCTCGAAGACAAGGATGTTGGTCATGAATCGGCAAAGACTCAGTCCCCTCATCTGACGTATGTAATTCCTCGGCTACGCTCGAGGAAGGTCTACAAGAAACTGTTCTTGGCGCGAGAAGGCTTACTGGCCGAGGATGTCCACTCTGACATTCGACTCACAAAAGCGGGCAACGTCCTCTACCTGCCTATGGACGTGAAACGAGCGTTTGAAGCCGGAGAGGTCATCTTCCTCCCGTATCCTTGCATAGGATGGAAGAGTCCTGGGCAGCCCCGCGGGATGTACGAGAGCATGGAGGAGGAGGCGGCTCCATTTGCCGTGGAAGGCGAAGGAAAGGCGCGTCTACCAGGACCAAGGTTCCTGCAGATGTGCATACTGAATCGGTACCGTGCGCGCCTCGAGCCGAGGCCCTTGGCCCTTCCGCAACACAACGGTATGTCTTTGCAGGCCTCGCTGCAACTCACCGTGCCCAGCGCGGCATTTTTGTACATGGCGATAGCCCATATCAGCTTGAATCTGCTCGACTACCGTTTCTGGAGGTATCTGGAAGATCTCACCTGCCAGCGCTTTCCGAGGGAAAGCCCGGGGGTGGACAGCGCGTCTGACTTACGGGTAAGTTTGCGAGCCCTTGTGGCGAGAAGAGTCCACACGGCCTAGTGTACTGACGACGCTTCCAATTTCCATTATTGCCGCCGTCCCAGAAAATGATACGCCGAGGTGTCGAATTATCTGAAGGCGAGGAAGATGACGAAGGGGACGGTTGCGTCTGAGAAGCAGCTTGACGGTGCGTCGCCCAGGGACGCGCAGAGCTACAGTACAAGATGTTCCAGAAGGCAGGCGCGCTTGCGCTTAGGTTGGAAGACCGCCTCCCCCCTTCTTCTTTTCGTCGAAATCGAAATTCGTTGGGCCCCGCTTTGCATACGGCCTATGCACGAAGAGACGCCACTCCAGGCCCTGTGCTCACGGTGGCTCAACCCACATTTCGTTGCCTGCCCGCCCGCACCATCTGTCGCCCAGCCATCCCGCGCCGCCCGCAGCAAGTGTCGTAACGTCATGCTTTGAAACTGCTTGAGACCCTTGTGTAACAAACTGGACCCTTGATCGAGGGATCCAGAAAAGCCCCGCGCGCCACGCGCCAACACCCCACGCTCTTTGGCCGGGCCGCCTCTTTTGCTGTGCCACTGCCGTCTCGTGCCTTCTGCCTTGTTCCTTCCACGGCCTTACTTAGCCCGCTGCGAGCTGCTGTGCGAGACGCGCGCGCGCGCTGCGCTAGAGCCTGCCATGCAAGGCCTGCAGGTGTTGGCGGGCCGAGCGGGGGCGCGTCGTGTCTCTGCGTGACTGCCCATGTGCGTGTGCATGTGCGTGTGTGTGTCACGGGCTACTCGGGCAGGGAGAGGCAGAATGGGTCAGGAAAAAGGGCAGCGCGAATCAGTTCTTGTGCAATGGGCGAGGCCGGGCGTGGAGCGTGGAGGGGGAGGCGGGGCGTTGCGGGGCGGTCTAGCGGTCAGCGACGACGGGGCGGCCAGCTTCGGCGACTGACGCGGGCGGGCGGGCGGGCAAGGCATGCTCACTGGCACTGGCTCTAGCTCTGCCACTCACCCGCCGCTCGGTGCGCCGTGCGTGTCTGAGTGCCACCTCACCAGCCAGCCAGCCAGCCAGCCAGCCAGCCGGCGCAAGTCGTCTGGGGTTGGCGCTGTGCCTGTGTGCCTCGCGCAGCCTGGGAATACAATAGTAAACCGTCGAGTTGCAAGTTCAAACAAGGTCAGTTCAGCTCAAGTCACTGGAGCCGAGTCGAATGAATGAATGAATGAACAAATGATTAGAGTGCGTTGGGCAAGAAGGTGAAGTGTGAGTGCGGGTAGCGAGGAGAGCGAGTGCACTTCGCAGGTGATCGACGTTGGGCTGATTGGAGCAGCTGCTCACCGACTGATTGATGGGCCCTCTTGGCTTGGCTCTGCCGCTGTTGCCTTTCCCACTTAGCCGCCCTGGCTTGCCTGCCCCGCCCGCGCCCGCGCCCGCTTGCACTACCTCGCCCGCCCGCCCGCCCGCCTGCCTGCCTGCCCGCCGCCCGCCCGCCCGTGTGCGCGTACCTGCCAGCATCGACGCTCATCCTCACCCGCCATTGATTCATTTCCCCTCTCTCTGGCCAGCCAATCCCTTGCACTCTCCGCCTCAAGACCCTTGTTGGTATTCCTCATTCCCACCCTCCGACCACATCAAAACTAGTCAAGGAGGCAGCAACTCAAACAAGAGAGGCAAAGGACAGTGCTCGTCGTCGCTAGCATTCACCCACCGCCACTGCCATCGACGTTCAGCCTGCAACTATCGCCTCGGGCAAGGTCACGCACACCCTCCGCATCGACATCCTCTCTCTTCTCCACGTCTCCTCATGCTGTCGTCGTCAGCGTATTCAAATCGCCCCCTTTGAACGTACGCATACGGCATCTCCATTTCCCTTTTGCCTATAGCCCACCGACAAATAACGGCGTCGAGCGCGCGTCCCTTGATATACGCTTAGCACGCACACGTCCACGCTCCTGCGCGCCCACCCAGACTATACGCCCCCAGGCGCCCAATTTGAGAGAAGACCGGCTCTCTCTCAAACTCACACCTCCCCCTTTTACACATCCATCTTCCGTCGCCTTTGTCGCCTCCGCCGCCTCCGCCGCCCCTTTGGGACTTGGCACTATCTCGCGACACCCTCCAACTTCCACACCTCGACCCCTCTTGCGGCTCACACTTTATCTGCTCTGCCTGCTTCACCTGGGAAAAGCACTCCGTCTCTCTTTGCACGACCAGCATACACCCAGAAGCATTGCGACGTATCCCGACCCTTGTCCACGTTGCTCTGCTGCGCCGCCCCCTTTTTCGGACAGACTTTGTCCACGTTCAGGGCGCCCGCTTGAAGCCAACGCGCATATACGGACGGACGCACGCACGCAAAACGCCCCGCAAGCACAAACGCACACACGTACGCCGGCCAGCCCACCAGCCTGCTAAAGTCCAGCACTTCTCGACGCTGAGTATTAAACAGCAGCAATAGCATTGACAGCAGAAGAAGAAACCTTGGTAGTAGCAGCAGTCCTATTCGCTCCTCCATCGTCTTCCTCCATCGACATTGGCACCCCCGTGTCATCGCTGCCTCGCCGCTACCCTCATCTTTCGTCAACGCTAGCAGCGATCTTCTGGGACTTCCTTTTACCCCTACAGAATTTTCCCGATGGCAGTTTCCATTGCCGTCAACTGGACGCCACCCGCCAGCTCACCCCTCTTTGACGAAGACTCGACAACAACGACTTCTTCCTCCCTTTCGACGTCCCCCTCGCCTGCACAAAGTCAGAGTCCCGGTCAAAGTCAGGCGCAAGGCACAGACGGACCGTCTTCTTCGTCCGCATCTGCATCTGCATCGGCCAGCGGTCCAGCGCCCACGTCGGCGTCAGCTTCGCCCTCGGCGTCACCGTCGTCAGCCCCGCTGTCATCACCGCCGGCGGCCGCCGCCACGACGACGACGACGACGAACTCAAAGAGCACACTCGCCGTCCCAGCGGCCATTCCAGGACGGACAACATCACCTCAGCCCCGCTCTTACGCAGCAGCAGCAGCATCATCCTCCCCTTCGCAGTCGAGTCAGCAGTCCATCAGCCCGCCCCACTCCATCCAGAGGACTCCCTCGGCGACTTCTTCTTCTCATTACCCACAGCAAAGATCAGTTTCACAACCACAGACACAACAACAACAGCAGTCACAACAGCACCCACAACAAGCACAGCAGCCACAGCATTTCCCTCACCACTCCCAGCATCAGCAACAGCATCCACAACCCGCTTGGGCGTCGCAGCAGCCACCGCAGATGCCCCAGCCTGCCTTTGCAGGCTCGCGCAATCAGAACATGTTTGGCCCTCCGCCCCAGGTGAGTCTGCTGCGCTGTGCTCTTGCGTTTCCGTTTGCGTTTTTTAGCATTGGTGCGTCACATACGGTCATACTCACACCTCGCGCTCCCCTGCACCGCTCGCACCGAACAGCAGCACCCACCTCATCATGGCCACAACGGTGCAGGTTTCGGGCCTGCGTACAACATGGCCTTTGCTCCACCTGCCATTCCCAACCAATTTGCCTGGGCACAGTATCAGCAGATGCTCGCTGCTCAAGCACACAATTTCTACGGGCAGGCACCCGCAAGCGACGTAGGTGTAGGCAGTGCCGACCAGTCACAGAGGCGGCGGACCACGTCTGGACCCCAGCGACCCGGGCCCTTGACTTACAACGACTCCTTCCACCAGCAAGCCTACCCTGGCCCCGTTCCCGCATATGCCACCGTCAGCGGCAGAGGCAACCTGCCCCCTGGTGCCATGGCACCTCCCTCGGGCCCGTCTGGAGCAGCACCCGGCAACTCTTTCCACCCTTATCGCCGCCAGCCGCGCCCTGCGGATCCTGTCCCAGGCCAGCAAGGCTCCTCGTTAGGCGGCGGCTCTCAACTTGCCGCACCGAGCCCTCAACTTCGCACGCGTGCCTCGAGTACTGCTTCTCACGACTCTGCTTCGCGCAAAGAGGCCACGGCTGCGCCTGCACAGCCTGCACAGCCTGCATCCTACTCTGCCGCAGCCGCAGGATCTTTGCGGTCCCAGTCATCGAATGCGGGTGCGGGTACTGCATCGGCACCTTCCCGGACAGGACCTGCTCGCCAAGCCTCGTATAGCACTGCAGCTGCTGCCTCGGATGCCTCCGCCATGCCAGCTCCGCCTGCGCCCACGTTCAACATCAAGAGACCAGAGCCGCCGTCGCGCACAGAAAGCAGCAAGTCGACATCTTCTACCACGGCGGGCAGCAACAACACTGCCAACATGGGCGCAACGGGGTCTGAGACGTCATCGCCGCATTCGCGGTCGGAGTCTGTGTCCTCTCAGAGCTCCGTCAACTCGACGACGGTCAGCGATCGAGCGTCCACCATTGGAGGTCGAACGACACCGACGCCAGGTTCCAAAAAGCCCTCGCCCCTTTCGCGACCTGCACCGCCCGAGGACGACGACGATGACACCAATGCCGAGTACGGAGGTAGCGATCGTGAAGACGGTCCTCCCGATGCCGCGGGTAGGGCTACACCCTCCGGAGACAAGAAGAAGGGTCTCGGAGGCAAGCTCCGGAAAGCGCTGAGCCTGCACTCCATGAACGAGGTGCAGCAGCAGCAGCAGCTTTCGGGCACCGCTGCCTCCCGGCCGCGTCCTTCTGCTGCTCCGTCCGGCCGGCTGCCTGCTGGCTTCGCTGCGAGCCCCAGTCTCGCACACGACCCCAACGGCTCCGCTTCAGATTCGCTCAGGTCTTCCTCCCCGACGCGCCCCGGCGACTACAGCATCGGTGCGGCTCCTGGTCTCGCAGGCTCGTCGGCTGCCTCGATCAGCTCTCGACGCAGCGGACGACCGCCCCTCTCAGGGTCGGCCGAAGGCAGCGGGAAGAGGAGTTTGTTCAACCGCAAGTTCAACTCCTCGACCGACAACATCTCTATCTCCTCGACCGTCTCGAGTGCCTCGGTGATGCTGCGCAAAGTCGGAAACCTCGGCAAGATTGCCCGTCGCCACAGCCTCATGGGCTTGACCAACATGTTCAACAAGGACAAGGAAGGTGGCCGTGACGGTCTGCAGGGCGACGACTTTGGCACGCTCGGCGGCTCTGCCACTGGCGACGGCGAAGACGGTGCAAACGCCAATGGCCCAGGCAAGGGCGCAAAGAAGAACAAAAAGGGCAAGTCGGCCCCCGTCGCTGCTTCCGTTTCGCACGCAACCGTCGAGCTGGATCCCAATGGCGATGGCAGCATGACGCCCGCTGCGCATTACGTCCGTCAGCACCAGCTTCAGATGCGCCAGCAAGCAGAAGCAGAAGCCAAGGCTGCACGAGAGAGGCAAGAGGCCGAGGCTCGCGCTGCCGCTGCTGCCGCCGCATCCGCTGCCGCCAAGAACAAGGGCAAGACGACCGACGACGTCGTCGAGAGCAGGCAAAAGATGATTGAAAAGGAAAAGGAGCGGCTCAAGAGCAAGCGCGGCTGGCGCAATCGCCTGAGAGTTGGCGGAGGTTCCTCCATCGACCAGACGGCTGCGCCCACCGGCCTCGAGACGATCCCTTACACGGACGGTAACGAGCACGATGGCGATGTCGCACCGGGCACGCCCCAGGACGTGTACCAGCAGCAGCTTCCGTATTCATCTGGCGTCAACGGCTCTGGCGGCCCGGCACCCCAGCTCGAGCTCGGTCAGGACTTTGGCGCCGGCTTTGACGATGAGGAGCTGGAGCCACCGCACATGCCTGCGGCTGGAGGCGCTGGCAGTGGCGGCGAAGACTCTGGCGACGAGTTCGAGACGGACAGCCTGCGTCATTGGGGCGAAGGCATCGAGCGGTCGCGGGCGAGTGCGGCGCTGGTCAAGACGCCCAAGGGCATCCTGAAGAAGAGCGTCTCGTCTTCTCAGCTGGACCAGTCATTTGCTACGGGTGCCGTCATCGAGCGACCGTTTGCGGGCCGTATGCGCGCCAACTCGTACGACGCACCGCAGTCGACGGCGCCTGGTGCCCCCATGCTGTCGGCCATGTCGACGACGACGGCTGGTGCGGCCCGCATGGACGGCTTGACGCGTTCGGGCAGCCTGAGCGACAAGGACAAGGCTGCAGCGGATGCCCAGCAGCAGCAACAGCAGCAGCAGCAATCTCAGCAGCAGCAGAATCCGCGCTCTTCGCCGGTGGCACCGCCGACGCCGGCGCCGGTCCTCGGCCACCACTCAAACTCGTCGATGCCGACGCTGACGCTGATGACGAACCCGACATTGGGTGGCGGTGGCGCAGTGCCTCGTCCTTCGATGCAAAAGAAGCGCATCTGCTTCACGGAAGAGCACATTTACCACTCTACGTGGCCGGCACACGTGTACGACCGGCGTGGGGAGCTGGCGACGTGCAATCGGCTGACGCCGCTGCTTGCGCAGCGGATCAAGGAGGAGCTCAATTCGTACAAGATGGAGGAGATGGAGGTAGCACCATCCAGTCGGATCTACACTCACTTTTTCGTGTAGTCGTAGCCAGGGTGTTCAGAGTGGTGGCGGTCGACGAGGACGGACGATTGCTTGTCGTCGTGCTTCTATTCTCCGCGTCTTGCGTCCGGTCCCGCCCCGCCCCCATTGCCCTTTGTAAATCTCCCGCTCTGGTCATTGACCTACTTTCTCACCCTCACTTGCATCATACGTTCCGAGCCAAGCGACGCCAAGCCGAACCCTACGAACTATGCATACACTCTCAACAACACCCCCTCCAGACAATCAAGATACAGACCCAGATTCGGACAGACAGATATACAAATGAGACCCGAGAACCAGACGCGCACCGACAGACATACTCTCCTTTTTTCGCCCCACCACGCCCTTTTGGTCTTGTTTTGCTGCCCTTGTCTCTCCCTCTCTCTCCCTCTCTCTCGGCCGCCTCGCTTCGCCTCGATGATGATTCAATTTGGTTTGATTTCGTTCTGTTGCCGCTTGATTCTCTTCTCGGATGTGACCTTTGTGCCAAGTCCTCGCTGGGTGCGAAGCTTCGCTGCACGGCTCCAGCGCTCACTTCGACTGCGGGGACCCCACCCCCAACCCAACCCAACCCTACCCAAATCGACCCAACCCGCCCGCTTGTACTGGCTGAGCCCGGCCCGAATCTGACATCCGCTTGCCCTGCCTCGCCTCGCCTCGCTGTCAGTACTTAACGCCACGCCATCTGTCTGTCTGTCTGTCTGCCTTGCCGGGATGCCGTCCGTCTGCCTGTCCATCTGAGCTTGGCGTCGTGTGCGTGCGTGCGTGCGTGCGTGCGTGTGTGCATCGCGTCGCGTCACGTCAACGGCAGAGGGAGAGCAACACCTACCCGGACGTGGGCGTGGTGCGTGTGCGTGAGGCGTGGGCGTTCAGGGGCCCAGTGCGTGTGCGTGTGCGTGCGCGTGTGCGTGTGCGTGTGCGTTGTGTGCGCGGGACTGCGCCACGGGCTATTCTGGGCGAAGGGAAGGAAGCCTTTCCCTGCGGTGGGGTGCCGCTCGCCGCCCACGCCTTGCGCCCACGCCCACGAACACGCCCACGCCCACGAACACGCCCACGAACACGCCCACGCCCACGCACTCACATGCACTGCACTGCAACTGCACGCCACGCCCTCCCGCGCGCCCGCACAGGCCAGGCCGAGCGAGGCCAGCCAGCAAAGAGCGACGGCGAGGGAGGGGCGACTTCCGTTCCGAAAATTGGGGCCCGGCGTACGTTATTGAAGGCGAGGCGAGGCAGGCGAGGCGAGGGCGGGGCGAGAAGCGGGGTGCCGAATGAATGGAGCGCTTGACCCTCTCAAAGGGCAGGGTTCATTCGAGCGAGCGCTGAGGCTGAGCGATTGGGCGTGCCTCTTTTCTTCGCTATCGTCAACGTCAATTTCAACGTCGACGTCAAATGAGATCTGCTGGACCAGACTAGACTAGACCACGACAACAGGCATAGATTGTCAGTCTTGCGAGCGAGCCAGCGACGCGCCGCCACAACAGCATATATTCAACTCGACCTAGCACCAAGGACACGGGCCCTCAATTATAAACGAATCGAATCGACGTAGAGACCCGGACCTCATACCCAGCACCAAAACGATCCTACAAGGGCATTGCACACATCCGTGCGGACTCCGACACACGCCCCCTCTATTGTATCGCCCACGATGATATCCCACGGCTCGCCCACACGCAGCGAAATCACATTCGAGTCCGAGCCGCCCACACCCGCACCCCTCGTCCCCGTCCTCGACGTGGATCCTAGCGATGGTAACGACGCAGGCGAAGAACACCACTTTACGTTCCCCTCTCCCCCCGCGCGCGCAGATTCGGCAGGCGCAGAGCTCGATACCAGCGCTAGTGCGGCTGCGGCCTCGGCAGCGCCGGCAGGTACGATAGCTTTGCACGACGTTGGCGAGCGGCTGTCGTCTCTTGTCGCCGAAGATGCAGATCAGATGGAGGAAGTGGACGAAGAGGAGGACCACGAGGAGGATCACACTTCCGCTGCTAGTCAAGCCGGCGACGCCACCATCGGAGCATCCCAACACGGCCGCAAGGTACAGCCCCGGCATCCGGCCTGGCCTGTGGCGAAGCAGCGCGTTGCCGAGCCGAAGCAGCAAGACGATGAAGAGGAGGACCTGCCTGCTCCGCCTACGCCCACAAAGGACGAGGTCAGGCCGCTAGCTTCCCCCGCCGTACCCGAAAAAGACGTCTTCACTGCCTCGCCCCGCATCAGCTCGCCCCTGCAGAGCTCTGGCTCCTGGTCGCCGACACTGAGTTCCTCCACCAATGGCTTCGTGGCCAACGCGCGGCCATCTCCTTCTGCCAGCGCCAGCGCCGGCACCAGCACCAGCGGCAGCCTGTCGCGCCAGGCGGCCCTCTCGAGAGCGGCCTCTCTCAACCTGGCTGGTCCCGACTCGCCCAGTCGGGCTATCAATGGCGCATACACGACCCCGCGGCCAGCAGCGCCCCAACGCGCCTCCAGCTCCTCGTCCTATGATACGCCGCCCTTCAATGCTGCCGAACCTCTCGCGGCGACGACGCCGCGGAGTGCCAGGGCATTCAACCGCAAGCGTATGTCCCTCGGCTACATTTCCTCACCCACCAACTCGGTCGCATCACCCACACTGGCCATGTCCGCCGTGGGTGGCGCTCCTGCTGGCGCTGCGCCTTCGCCCACGACGCCTTCCTCCAGTTCCGCTACACGGGCTACCTTCCTTCGGTCGGGCGCACCCCGTGCCTCTGCCCTCGATGCCATGCGGGGAGGACGCAGCAGCCTCAATGGCTCGCCTGCGGCGATGCGCTTTTCGGAGCGTATAGACGAGTCCATTGCCTCTGACGGCGCTTCTGCTGCGGCTGCCTCTGCAATGACGCCACGCGAGGAAGAAGTCAACCCTTTCTTTGCTGCCTCGCCCATGAGCCAAGGCCGCCGCGGCAGCACATCAAAGGCCCGCGAGGACGGCCAGACGGTCATGGACCTCTCCAAGAACCTCCTCGCGGAAATCGCCAAGCGCGAGCGGCGCGTTGGCGAGCTCAAAGACGAGCTCAAGCGCGAAGAGGCTGAACTCAAGTCACTCCGCAGCAGATGGCAGGACTCGGTCCTGCGCGACCTCGCAGCCGAGAATGGGCCCACGTCGCCTACGCTTGCGCGGTTGCGTGCGCCCAGGAAGAAGCCCGGCAGCTCGAGCGGCGGTGTGGGTGCGAACATGGCAGGGGCACACGACCCGGCGTCGTCTGCGCAGGGAAGCACGTCCACGACGGCGAGCGAGTCGCTCATGGACAAGAGCCATCCCAACGGCAATGGCAGTGCTGCCGTGAATGGATCCAGCACAGCCAACAACAACAACAACAAGCGCTGGAGCACCTCGTCTTCCTCCACTGGTGGTGGAGATGCGCCTGCCTCTGCGCCCGTGCCCGCCGGCGTGGCCGAGGCCTTCCGTGGCTTCTCTGCAAAGCTTCCTGCCGGCCTCGGCAGTCAGCTCAATGCATTCATGGACAATCTCAACGTCGCCACGGGCGCCACTGGCGACGCTGCGTCAGGGCCAAGCATGCCTCGCTCCCAGGGCGGGCTCGACGTTCTCAGGGAAGAGACGGAGGCTCTGTCTGATGCGGGTTCCGACGCCGGCACGAGCAGGGATACTGCCCACACGCCGCAGCAGAGGGCCTCTATGGCCACTTCGGCTGCTTCGAACTCGACGTCGCATTCCACCCCGCCCACGTCGACGTCGCCTACCAACACGGCCAGCAGTGCCAGGACTCATCGTAGTACGGGCAGCAAGCGCTCCTCTTCCCTCTTTGGGAGTTTCACGAGTTTCAAGGAGCACATCGAGGAGAGTCTGCGCGCGGCACAGCAGAGTGCTGCCACGGGAGGGCAGACCGACGGTGATGGGCCAGGCGCAGGCGAAGAGGGAGAAAAGGCCTTTGGCGTGGATGGGCTGCCGGCCTCTGTGCTCGAGTCGCCCCAGCGTGCCAAGTCTGCGCTGCCCAAGGCGGGAGCGCGGAGAAGCACAGAGTCTCAGTCGTCTGATACTGCTGGACTGAGCGATGCAACCACGAGGCAGGCCAGCGTAGGCGCGGGTTCAGATGCTCCAGCAACAAAGGCGACGACGACGACGACGACGACGGCGACAGGCGCGGCCGCGGCAGGAGGATGGTCGCAGTGGAGCAAGAAGCTCAAGGACGCAGCCGTCAGAGCGGAAAAGGCGCTTGGCGACGCCATGACTGGTGAGAGCGCCGGCGTTGGCTCCGAGGAGCAGAGCCGCGGTTCCGATTTGTCTGCGAATGGCGATGCCGGCGCAGCGGCGCAACAGCAACAACAGCATAGACTCAGTCCGAGTGTCGGGGGCTCAGCGGGCGCAATGCGCAGAACGAGTAGCAGTAACAGTGGTGCGTCGTCTTCCAGCGGTAATGGCAACGGCACTGGTCCTCGCCGGTCCTTCAATTTTGACGAAGAGAATGCCCGTGAGAAGTCGGCCCTTGCAGAGCTGGAGCTCGGCTGGCTTTCGAACCTCGTGGGCGGCGGTGGCAGCGGCGGTGGAAGCGCCTCGGACAAACGCAAGAGTCGCGCGCCTGTATCCCCCACACCGGCAGCAGCACACGCCGACGAAAGCAAGCCCCGCTCCTTGAGCCCGCGGACGCTCCTCGCACTCGCAGAGAGCGATGGGCTTGCACCTGAGCCGCTGGGCACCGGCGCCGGGACGGGTCGCGCCCCTGCGCGGGTATCGCGCCCACAGACGGGACCTGCGCCCCTCGGACGCCTGAACTCCTCTGGAAGCCTAAGCGGAGGGGGCGGCGGCGGCGGTTCGCCGTCTCCCTCGGCGAGGAACGGCCCAGCCCCAGCCCCTGCCCCAGCCCCTGCCGCCACGCCGAACCGTCGACAGTCACTCGCACTGAACTTTGGCGGGATGAACTGGGGCTTCAACAGCAGCAACAGCAACAAAGATTCGACTGCGAATGCCACGCCAGGCTCCGGCAGCCTCTCCCCGATCTCTCCCCCGGTAGCGAATGGCAATGGCAGCGGCGACACGCAGCCAAGTCGAAGGAACAGCACGGCCCTCCAGCCAGGTAACCTCTTTGCGAGTCTCTCCAACGCGTGGGGCGCGGAAAAGCTTTCTGCGCAGTCACACTCGCACTCGCAGGCGGGGCGGAGGCCGAGCCTCACGCCTCGCGGGAGCGTCAGTTCCGCCGGTAGCGGGGGTGGCGGTGAGAGCGCGGGAGGGAGTCGCAGTGCGAGTCAGAGTCGAAGTCGCAGTCGGAGTCCTGCGTTTCCTAGTCCCAGAGCTGCGGCAGCCGCCAATCAGGAGACTTCCCCAGCGATCGGCCTGGGACTATCGACTCCCGCGCAGGCGGCAACACATGAGATGGGTGGCACTGCAGTGCAGGTGCAAAGCCCGACAGAGATCGAGCCCTCATTGGGACATGATCCGCTCAGCGTCAGGGTCGGTGCAGAGGTGCAGTCGTAAACCTCGCCTCGCCCTCCCCTGCGCTGCGCAATGCCTGTTTACAGAGAAGGGGGCATCACACTGTGCCGGCTTCTTGGCTTGTTCCTCCCCCCTGTTTGTTTGTATCCGTGTGACGTGATACCTGGAGTGCAACCTACCCACCCCACCTCACTAGCATTATCACATCGTATTGTAACGAACGTCACGAAGGCAACCTTAACGTATAACGTATTACCTACTAAGTTTGGAGGGAAGGCAAGCCTCGCATCTTGTCTGACTGACTGACTGAGGCTTGTCGGTGACTCGTCGTTCTGATTGTTAGTACCACACGCTCAGTACGTGATATCAGGTCAGGTCGAATCAGATTAGTCTGTGTTGATCAACTCAACTCAACTCAACCCAGCTCGTCGGGTTCTTGTAGCGTGATGTATCGCTCTGCGTGCTTGTGATCCGTGGCAGGTACGATAGGGTACCACTCACTGACCAGACCACTGGCGTGGGTGCGAGTACATCGCAGTGCGATACAATACGCCAGGACCTTGGGGGTGGTCTGGCTGCTATTGGGGTGTGAGCTGACCCCATATGACAGCCTTTGACCTGGCTTGTGGTATTGGTATTGTATGGATGTCACACGACACGACACGTCACGGCACACTCACGCCCTGCCAGTTCTCGATGTTCTGAGAAATCCATGACGCTTGGTCGCGATTTTACCATGTACTGGTATTGTACAATGATTGCTGGACGAATGAAAGGGAAGGTCGATCAAAGCAAAGTGGAGCTCTCGATCCTCCCGGCCAGGGCCAGGGATATCTTGTGCCACTCGTTCGTTCGCTCGCTCTCATACCCACGGGAGAACACCGACTGCCGACTGCCGACTGCCGATCGCCGATGCGGGCAAAACCCTAAGCAGGGCAAGGCAACGCAACGCAGCTGCGCACAAGCACAAGCGATGAGATGCGATGCGATGCGATGCGACGAAGAACGCAAATGACGACGACGACGACGCTCGAGCATGAGAACTTTTCTGTCACAGCGTAGCGCAGCGTGTGCGGGTGCGCGGGGGCGTTGGTTTGTTCGGTGCAGAGGTGTGGAAATGGTGGCCGAGAACGCGCGTGTGTGTGTGTGTGCGTGCCTGCGTGCCCTGCCGGAGCGTGGATTGTCGGCCTCCCATCCCGACCAGCAGACATCGATCGATGGATTCAACAACACTGCCAGATCTGAGAGTTTGCTGCATTTGCACGCGCGCACGCAGGGCAGGCAGGCAGGCAGGCAGACGCAGCAAGTTCCAAGAAGATCGTGTGGTGTGTGGTGTGCGACAAAAGCAAGTGGACGACGACTCTGGGCTGGCTGGTGCGCGTCGAGTCGAGAAGGACAAGGAAGCAAGGGCTTGCGGGGCGCGTCTCCTCTCGTCTCACTCGCGCAACTAAAAAGGGAAGCATCACGACGCCGGGCGGGCGGGATGAGACAGGGAAAAAAAGGGCAGCAGCGCGGGATCACCCTCGCTAGGGTTAGGGCCACCGCTGCGGCTGGCTGAACCTTGGACCTGAAAAAGAAACGAGGGAGGCGATCGAGGGGGTGGGACGGAAGCGAGCTCATGCGATGCAGGAGCGGGTTGCAGAGACGAGGCGAGGCGAGGGTGAGGTAGGTGAGCTGGCGAACTCAGATGTGTGTGTATTGCATTTAGAGCCAGCGAGCAGCAGCCCGCGCGTTTGCCAATGCCCGGCGCGGTACGCCTTTGGCAATACCCAGCGCAGGGCGTGAACCACGGACGTGGAAAGTGGACAGTCCGCTGTGACCATTTGCTGATACGTGAGTACAATACAATACAATACAACACAATAGGCCGGTGTTCGATGGTCACCGGGCTCTACTTTGCGATCAAAAATGTGGTGAGAGCGAGACGCGAACGTTGGCTGGCTCGTCGCGGGGGCGGCAAAAGGCGGCAAGGCAAGACGGAGAAGGAGGGTCTGAAGACTGTCTGCCGCCGGCCGGGACACCGACACCGACACCGACATGGTCCACAGACACACGGCAAGCTGGAGTGGTGGGTGGCCTGCCTGCCCGCTCGACACGACACGGACACCCGCTGCAATTCGAGCGCGTCTTTGCCTTGGCTGTGCCTTGGCTGCGTCATGGATGTGCTCTCCTCATGCAATGGAAACGACATTGTCCTTCTTCGCGCAACCCCCGCCCCACGCCCCCGTCCCGTCGGTTAAGCACGCACTTTTGGCGCTGCCTTTGGCACTGCGCCCCTTTGCTTTGCTACGCTGCAGTCCTGCCTTGCCTGCCTGCACGTCGCGCAGGTGTTGGTTGGCTGGGCGGGGCGGGGCGCAAAAAAAGGTACATACAGCAAGTACAATACGCTTCGGACGTACTTACTTACGCTTCGCCTCGGTTTGAAAGCCGCGCCAGACGGTCATTCGCTTCAAGTCAGTCAAGTCATCTCTGCCCTCCCATTGGCTGGCTGGCTGGCTGGCTGGCCAACCAACTTTAGTACAGCGGCTCAAGGAGCGGGGAGAGAGAGCGGAATGCGTCACAAGCCAGCGCGAGCGCAGGCGTCCTTGGTCCGCCACAAACGCCCTCCATGGAAGCAAGCGCTGGCTCCGCACAAATTTTGCTTGGCATCGTTCCCAGCTTCGGGCGCGGACGACGACGGCCACGGACGACGACGACGACGACGACGACGACGACGACTGCGAGCACTCCCTTGCACTATCGCCCACGGACTGCCGTTGCTCTTGGCCTTGATGCTGACATTGTTACTTAGAATTGCACTTACCAAGCCCCCGCCCGCGCCAGAGGCCCAGACTCACATTCTATACCCCGGAAGTTCCCCCCTCAAGTCGCTGCCTTCTTGCCAGCGAAGACGCACGCCCCGCACACACACAATCCCCCTCTCTCTCAAGTTCCGTTCAGCCTCTCTAGGCTGGCTCACGGCTCACGGCTCGCCCTTGCCCGTATACGTCCGTGATCGACGCCCGCACCGTATTGCTCCCTACGCCCGCTATTCGCCTCGTCGGCATTCCCACTTTTTTCCTTTCCCAGCATTATCCACAGCATACACCACACACACAGGCGCACTCTCCTCAAACACACGCTCCCTCACTCCGCGGCCGCCGCAACCTTCCCCTCTCATACAGTCGTTCTTTCACCCGCAATCTTTCTTCCCCGCTCGGTTTGGCATAGAGCGACACGATACGCACGCGGTACGCCATTACCACTCTTTTGCCCCCCCGCCCCTTGGCCCATCTCTTTTCCGGACCTTTCTCATATCCCTCGGTCCCCCCACCCCACCCCATCACACCCCACGCATAGACGCATAGACATACCATGCTGGCCCCGTGGTCCAAGGGGTCAATCCCCGCCTCGGCCGCAGCTGCAGCCGCTGCGGCCTTTGTAGCATTACTCGGCTCGCCCACACCTGCCTCGGCAGCGTCCGCACTGCAGTACGAGGTCATCAACCAGGATTCGCTAGCGTCGGCAATGATGATGGGTCTCATCAACGAAGACTACGTCTGGATCCTCGACAAGGTCGAGAACAACCCTGCCAGGGTGCCTGGCAAGAACAACAAGCCCGTCTGGGGCTCCGTCCTCAATCTCAATGACAACTCCGTCGCCGCCATCGACGTCAACACCAACCCCTTTTGCGCTTCGGGCATCACACTCGGCAACGGGACATGGATGGTCGCTGGCGGCAACAACGCAATCAGCTATGGCGGCGTGACAATCGCAGAAGGGTCCGACCCCTCGGCCCAACCGTATCAAGACTACGACGGTCGCAAGGCCATCCGACTTCTAGACCCGGTGGCTTCGGGCACCGCACAAGCGTCCATTTCCTGGATCGATTCGCCCGGTGGAGCCCAGATGCAGTCCCAACGGTGGTATCCTGGCATAGAACTCCTCGCCGACGGCTCCGTCGTGCTCATTGGCGGGGCAACCAATGGCGGGTACATCAACCGCAACTACCCCAACACGGATCCTGCCTATGCCGGTACGCCCGGACAAGGCTCCCTTACCAACATGAATGGCGGTGCGAACCCCTCGTACGAGTTCTATCCGAGCAAGGGCGACTTGCAAGAGAGCAAATTCATGATCAAGACGAGTGGCTTGAACATGTATGCGCACATGTTCCTCCTCCCCAGCGGCAACATCTTCATGCAGGCAAACTACTCGACGACGATTTGGAACTACAATGACAACACAGAGACGGACTTGCCCGACATGCCCAACCAGATTGTGCGCGTCTACCCCGCCTCGGCCGCAGTCGCAATGCTGCCCTTGACGCCCGCAAACGACTATACCCCTACCATTCTCTTTTGCGGCGGCTTCTACGCTCCAGAGGACCAGTGGGGCGACTACACTGCCCCTCGTTTCAATCCTCTGACGACGCCCTCGGCTACCGACTGCTCGTCGATTACGCCAGAGAATTCGGATGGCACCGTCAACAAGGGAGCCAAGTACACGAGCGAAGAGCAGCTCCCCGAGCCTCGGACAATGGGCCAGTTCATTCACTTGCCAACGGGCCAGATGGTCATTGTCAATGGCGCTGAAAAGGGAACTGCTGGCTACGGCAACGTGTCCACCGACATGAAGGCCGTCGATGGAACGCCCTACACTTGGACCAACATCTTCACCGACAGCAATGGCAACAAGGTGTACACAGAGTCCATGTCGCAAGACCCGACGTATCAGCCAGTAATGTACGACCCATCCCTGCCGCAAGGATCTCGCCTGACCCGAGAAGGCTTCGGCTTCTCCAAGATTGCCCGCCTTTACCACTCGTCTGCCATTCTCATTCCGGACGGCTCCATCCTCATCGGCGGGTCTAATCCACACATGGACGTCTCTCTGACCATGCCGGCCACGATCAGCGGCTATCAAGCTCACAATACCTCGTATGCGCTCGAGAAGTGGTACCCCGATTACTACTTCAAGGACCGCCCGAAGCCGTCTGGTCTGCCGTCGTACATCCTGTACGGTGGTTCCACCTGGACATTCAGCGTCGACGCCGGCTTCATGGGTAGCTCAGCCAACTACAAGGCGAACAATACCAAGGTCATGGTCATCCGCGGCGGCTTCTCGACGCACGCCATGAACTTCGGTCAGCGCTCGATTCAGCTGCAGCACGCCTACACGGTCAATGACGACGGTAGCGTCGACTACACGGTCATGCCCATGCCCACGAACCCGAATCTCTTTGCTCCCGGACCCGCACTCCTGTTCATCACCATTGACGGTGTGCCGAGCAAGGGCAAGTACATCATGGTTGGGCAAAAGGAATTTGGCGGGACTGTGCCTTACGACTACGCAAAGAATGCTGGCAAGAAGCCCGTCCTTCCCTCGGACAGCCCGAATGCCAAGTACGATGCCGTGCCGGGTCAGAATGCCCTCACAACGTTTGGAATTGGCAAAATTGTCGGCATTGGCGTTGCGGGCGCTGCGCTCGTTGCCCTCGCCTGTCTCGGCTTCGTCTGCTGGCGTCGGAAGAAGCGCAGCGGTGCCAAGACGCTTGGCGGCGGGGCTGCCCTCGGTGGTGGCGGTGCCATTGCCGGCGGTACTGTCTACGGTCAGTCTGCCTATCGTGACATGGCAGGCGGAGAATACAAGCGCGTCAACACGCCCACGAGCTCTCTTCACGGGGGCTTCCCCGGACCAGTCCCCCGCGCGAGCATGGCGACGTACGACAGCTACCATATGCAGGACGTGCACACGCCGGGCACGCCCCACACGCCGTATTACGATGCTCCAGGCGGGCATGTCAGCTCGCCGCTTGCGCGTGGAGACGGGGCAGGACCGTCCAGCCAAAGCATGAGTGGCAGCGGCGACTATGCAGCGCATGGCTGGGGACAGCATCACGGAGGTGATGCGGGGGATTACTACCACGATAACATGGACCGATCGGATGGCGCACCGGCGCACAATACCTACTATGATCAGTACGATCACCGGGCCAATGCATACCATGCTTGAGCGGCGCCGCTCGCACGCACTCGTTGCTGCCTGCCTGCCTGCCTGCCTGCCTGGCCGCGCCCGGCGGTCCTCCCCACCGCTCGCACTTGGACAGTAATTACCCTATCTCCTCCCTCTAGCGTGGCACACCACTCCTCCCTCCCCCCCTTTGTCCATCTTTGGTTCTCCAGGCTCCTCCACTCAACACACATACACAATCGCACATCCCACTCCAGCACAGCTTGTATTGGTACTCGTCGCTCCTTTTCACACAAACACACTCTCTCTCCCTCTCTCCCTCTCTCTTCTCTGTCTCTCTCTGTCGAGTTCTCACCGTCACCTTCCCAGCATATAGGCTGCTTGTTCGTTGCTCGTGCTCGTGCTCGTGCCCACCAAGGCCGAGAGACGGCCAGCCGCCTTTTCTCACCTCACCACTACTGCCGGCTCCAATGCCTCAAAGGACATTCGTTTTCTATCCGCCCCCCTCCACTCTACTCCCCAATCACCTCGTCTACTTTATTGCACTCCTTTCTTCGCTTTACGTGCGTGCGTACTTGCTTGCTTGGTTTGAATTGGAAGTGGAACTGGGGTTGGAACTGCGGACCAGTTGCGTACGTACGTATAAATTCAGGCCCAGGCCGTGTTAGAGCAGTACTTGTACTTGCACCCTCTGTTTCGTTGCTTGCGTTGCGTGGTGTGTGGTCTGTAATCGGAGGGCAGTGAGTGAGTGAGTGAGTGAGTGAGCGGGCGGGCGGGCGTTTTGGGGATGAGTGTGGGATGCCCACTGTCCAGTCGAGGTCGAAGTCGAAGTCAAGGAAGGACCACGGGCCTACCGGGAAAGCCACTTGGAGGCGAGGGTGTATCTTGCCCTTTTGTATCGTGTGAAATTTTCTGGCCTGACTACGATGAAACTGCTGGCCCTGGGCACTACAGACGCAGCACTAATCCATTACTCCGCTAGGCGGAGTCCAATCACCGCTGTGTTTGCAACCACAAAACCACGCGGCACAACATGCTCAAGCACTCCAGAATAAACCGCCCCACCCATTGTTCGCAGCAGCAGCAAAGCGTTCTCGTATGCGTTCATGCATTCAATCAAGGGCGTCCCTTTCGCTGGCTATGATCGCTCATGACCGAGGTTCTCCTTCCCTCGGCAGGCAGGCGGCGCGTGCGTTGCATTGTGTGCGTGGACCGGCGGCACGGCCTACGGACGGCACTGGCGCAAGGGGAGGGAGGAGGAGAGGCGAGGGGGAGGGGGGGGGGTCGTGCCGCGTGGGGAAGGGGACGTGCGTGCAGTGCAGCGGGGTTCAAGGTGGGTGGGTGGGTGTCGCTGTGAAAAAAGGAGGAGGGGATGCTGCATTGCATTGTTCTTCCTTGATGTGGTCTCGTCGAGAATACCACATCGATCCTCCCTCTCTTTCGCGGCGACGCTCATTTTACTCTTCTTCCACCGCTCCTCGTGTCTGCACCCTGGTCCCCTCTTGCTTCGCTCTTCTCTCTCTAATTACGCAACACAAACCAATTGATCAGCTAGGTCCCCCACCCCATCATCACACCGCCCCACCCCTCCCCATCCCCACGCTCCATTACCAATCACCCGCCGCGTCTCAGTGGCGCAAAACTTAATCGCAATCGCAATCACAAAAAAGGGGCAAAGGGTCGCCGCCTCCTCTGACTGAAATTGGCAATTTGCGCTCGTCCAGGGCGTTGAGTGCTTAGTACAGTAACTTTAGATACGGTACGCGACGACTAGACACGATACGATACGATACGATACCACACGACACGACACGCACGACCAACGCTTCCAGCCCATTTGAGGGAATCGCATCGTAGTAGCATACCGCAGCACAACCACCATCACACATCACCGCATCGCAGCATCGCAGTATCTTACCAGCATACATCCTGGCCCACGCCACGCCACGCCACGCCACGACCATGACCGACGCTGTACCCGTACAACAGCGGACACATGCCTACGTCGCTGCATACCACGACGAGGGGGATGATGACGGGGACAGCGAGCGTGGCTTGCATCGCCGCGACGGCGACGCATCGGACGATGACGACAACGAAGACGAGCATGACTCTGCGGTGATATTCCCCGACCGCTCTCCGCCTTCAAAACGGCGGCACACCCACAGCGCCTTGCGGGACTTTCTCTCCATCACAAAAGAGGCGCTCCCCACGCTCCTCCTCTCGCTCCTCTCCCTCGTCTTCAGCGGCGAACTCCTAGTGCACTTGGCGCGCTGGCCCGTCTTTCTCAAAGTCGACAAACTCTTCATCCTCATTCCCATTCTGCTCAACCTCAAGGGCAACCTCGAGATGAACCTCTCCCTCCGTATGAGCACATCAGCCAATATCGGCGAACTCGATATTCGCTCCACGCGGCAGACGCTCATCGTGGGAAACATGACGCTCTTGCAGGTGCAGGCCCTCATTGTCAGCGCTGGTGCGGGTGTACTTGCGTTTCTGCTTGGCATGGCCGGTGGTGGTGGTGGTGGTGGTGGTGGGGGTGGTGCTGCGGAGGGGCGTGGGCGCGCACTCACACCGCGCCGCGTCATCCACCACCACCCCAAACCACCCACGGACCCAGCCCTCCGCCTACGCAACGGCTACTTTGAATTCGTCCTCGTCCTCGCGACGGGTATGCTCACTGCCAGCTTGTCCTCTGCTATCCTCGGGTACTTTATGTGCGCCTTGGTGGTCGTAGCGCGCGCGGCAGGCGCCAACCCAGATAACATTGCCTCGCCGCTCGCCGCCTCCCTGGGGGACCTCCTCTCCCTGACCCTCGCGGGCCTCATCGCCAGCGGCCTAGTCCGCTTCGAGGGGACCTTTCTCGCGAGCGTCATCCTTGCGCTGCTCCTCGCTGCATGCGCCACCTGCTTCCACTTTACGCTGCGCAACACCTACGTCCGGGAACTCCTCTCCTCGGGATGGGTGCCCCTCATCGTAGCGATGTTCATCTCCTCTGGTGCGGGACTCGTCCTCGACTCCTTTGTCCTACGGTACCAAGGGTTCGCACTCCTCGCCCCCGTCGTCACCGGTCTGCCAGGCGCGTGCGCCGCCATCCTCGTATCACGTACGAGCACCGCCCTGCACTCAGGTAAAGGCGAGGTGCGGCTCCGCGCCAGCGGCGGGCGCAGCACAGCACGCAATTCAAACAACGTCTTTGCGCAAGTGCGTGGCCTCCTCACCCCGACGGAAAGCCCCCTCATACCAGGCACGCTCCTCGTCCTAGGCCTCGGGATACAGGCTCTCTTCCTCGCTTTTGTGGCTCTCACCGCGCAGATGCACTTCCACTGGCCCTTTATCGTGGCATATACGGCAGTGAGCGTGTGTGCGCTGGGATTCGCACTTGCACTTGCGCATGGAATGACCCTCTGGTTGTGGGAGAGGGATTGGGATCCTGGTGAGTTGCGCGGGCGAGGACGAGGGCGTAGCCCGAGGACGAGCGGGCGTGCGAACGCCGAGCACCGAGCATTAACAGCGCTCCATGACATGACTGACACGTAACCCTCACGTACACGCACAGACATCTACTGCCTCCCCTACGTCTCATCCCTCATCGACGTCGTCTCGCAGCTTCTCCTCGTTGGAGCGTTCGCAGCTGCCAGTCTCCTAGGGGACGAGGTGAGTGCTTCTGTTGGGGCTGGGAGCGGGGCCGGGGGAGGGGGAGCATAGGCATATCGAGTCTTTAGCGGAGAGAAGGAGGCGGGGAAGTGGAGGTCCTCTCATCGTATCGCCCAGTGGGCCGTGAATGTGAATGCGATTGTAAATGTCAAACTCAGCCTTAAGTCATAGGCACAAGCCTGGCCTTACAGTGTGAGCCCTGAGCCTCGAGCCTGAATCTTACATGCTCCTGGACCTGCACCTGGACATGTGCAGCTGGGGTACTGTATGGACGGCATGACACCTACTTACAAGGGATACTACTGGCCTTGGCGCTGGGACTCTACGGATTTCAGTCATGCCGTCATACCTCCATGCCCATGCCAGGCAAGTCCCACCGCAAGGTGTGGCGGTTCCTGGAGCCGCCCCGACGCGCGTCACGTGACCTCATCGTAGTCCCTTTCCCTCGTCGTCTAGGCCCATTTGGACCTCCTTTTCCTGGTTCCGGACCCTGTTCTTTACCTTCTACACCCGTCTCCTGTCCGACTTGTGGCCTCTAGTAGGCTATATCAGACCCCCAGGATGTCCTGTCTTTGCCTCCTTTGCTCCTCAGAATCCTCAGAATCCAATTCTCGTGCTCACGTCCACCAACCGCCGTGAACACCGACATCTTTTGCAAAAGAGTCATACTCTTCTGCCACCCGTCGACTCTGCACCTCGTACACCCTCTTCTTCCGTCATTGGCAGAAGCCACACGCAGGACTAGCTACCCTGTCGCTACCTCGAGTCGTTAGTTGTCCTTTCAGACACCGATTCCGCGCGCCCCCCATCACCCCCAACTCGTCTCGACGGCCCTCGAAGCCGCCTACTACATCCAACCTCGTCTACCACTCCGTCACTATGACCGGTACCCCATACACTCCTCCTACTCCCCCTCTTGACCTCAACTACGTCGAAGGAATCGCTCGGGCGATGGCCGCCATCGATGAATCCGCTGAGCCGGTAACGCTCGCCGCTTTCCTCAAAGCTCAGCTCGCCGCTCTCGAGGACGAGGCCAAGGCCCAACGCTCCGCCGAGGCTCGCGCTGCGGCTGCAGTACTCCAAGGGGACGAGATTGAGATCAAGCCCAAGCTACCCGCTGGGCCCGCCGCCCCACTTCACCGCACCTTGCCTCGAGAGGTCAAGATCACCCCATTTGACGGCAACGGAGAAGGCCTCGCGGAGTTCATTATAGACCTCGACGACATCTGGACCGACGAGCTCGTCCCCCTCGAGAACTTCAAGGACGTCATTCGAGGAGCACTCGCCGGCAATGCTCGCAAATGGTACGATGACACACCCTCGCTTCAAGACGCGGGGTGGCCCGAGGTGCGTACCCGCCTCAAGGAAGAGTTCACGGACAAGGCCTTGGCAAGTCAACTCGTCCATCGGCTCGCCACGCACGTCGTCAAGAACGGCAACCTCTCTGCCTACGTCGCTTCCTTTCGGCACCTGTATGCTCGTCTGCCCGCAGGCGTGCTTAGCATGAAGACGTCCCTCGACTACTTCATCCGTCCATTGCCCTTCGAGGCTGCGTTCTACGTCTTTGCCGCAAAGCCAAACACAATGGAGCAGGCGTTTGCACGCCTCAACGAGTACGCTCATATCCAGCAGCAGAGGCGCCTCGCCAAAGGGATCAGTCAAGCCAACGACAGGAGCGCCAAGCGCAGCGACGGCCGTGGACACAGACCCCACTACAAGTCTGTCGACCCGCCACAGCTCAATGCGCTTCAAGTCGGCAAGAAGGACACCCGAGGCAAGCAAGGTGCTAGATCAAACCGTGCCCCTCCTCGCGGCGGCTTACCTCGCGGTCCTGACGGCAAGATTGACTTTGCAAAGGTCCAATGCCGACGCTGCGACAAGTTCGGGCACACCGCCGCACGCTGCGAGGCTCCAGCCCCTTCTTCCAGCAAGCCTCCTCAAGCGCCGTTGGAGAACAACGCTCTCGAGCTTGGTACGGTACGGCCGATCGGATACTGCTCGCGCCGAGGTACTCTCGGGGACCGTCAATTCCCATCCCATCCCGTCGACCGAATCCTCGTAGACAGTGGCGCCGGCGCCGAGGCCCACTTCATTAGTACAAACCTTTGTACTGAGTTACACCTCTCTGGTAAGTCTCCCCATCCGCCACGTTGATCCGCCGTGGTCAAGCCTCCGACGTTACCTTGAGCAGGTAGTCCGACAGACGACCGTCGCCCTGCTCATCCGTGCTCCCGCCTACCAACCGCCGTGAGCACCGACAAAGGCAAGGTAAGGCGCCGAGAAGGAGAAGCTCCTCACTTCCTTACTTCCCTTCCTTTTGTTCCTTTCTTCCTTCTTTCCTTTCTCTGAATAGACCCAAGGCAATGCAATGAAATGAAATAAACGGACTGAATGGTATGCTTATGGGATTCTGGTATGCTGGTAGATATATACAGGTCCATGCGCCCCAGCTAGCTACCGCCCGACCGCGTCCGCGTCGCGTTCAGGCGCTGAAGCTGGAGCTGGGGCTGGCGCTAGGCTGCGTGGTGGCAGGCTGCGTGGTGGTGCGTTCGTGTCGCTAGGCGCTTTCTCCGCTGTGTCCGTTTCCGTACCTGCGCCACTTGCGCGTGCGTGCCCCTCGACGTCATCTCCCCTTGGTCGTGCCGGTGCCGGTGCTACTTCCGCGTCCTGCCGCCCCTCGGCCGCCTCGATCCCCGCCTTACCCCACTGCTTCCCCTTTAGCCGACCGACGCCTCTGCGCCACATCCCAGACATACCTCCCTCCTCTCCTTCTGCGCCCCCCTGTCCGCCCTCGAAGATCTCCTCAATCTGCTCGAGTGTCCTCCCCTTTGTCTCGGGGAACGTCCCCCAAATGACGAGGATAAATGCACACAACAGCCCCACGAAAACAAGGTAATACCTCCACTGGATCTTCTGCATCGCAATGGGGTTGACGTACTGGTTGAAGAAGCCCGCGGCGAATACGATGAACTGGTTAAAGGCTAGGCCGCGCGCGCGCGAATGAAATGGCAGGATCTCAGTGATGTACTGGAAGTTGAGGGGTGTCATGGCGAGGTCGTAGCTCGCGAAGAGGAGGAAGAGGAAGGTGATGGCCGTCCAGCCGGGAGCGGCTGCTGCGGCGGAGTTTCCCCGCGTGGACTCGCGCAGGTATACGGCGGAACATGCAGTGACTACCACTTCGCAGAGGAGCATCCCTCCTGCGCTGATCAGCCAGAGGGGACGTCGCCCCAGGCGCTCAGTGAGGAGCGCGCCCCCCGCCGCCCAGAGGGCATTCCAGACTTGGAGTCCGCCGTTGAGTGCGCCGCGCTGCAGTGCGGATTGCACGCCGAGGGACTGCAGGATGGGGGAAAAGTAGTAGGATACGGGACCCTGGCCGCTCCATTGGACCATGATGCCTACGACGAGGACGATCCAGAAGCGCCAGCGGTTGGCGGGCGTCTGGAAAAAGTCGGGGAAGGAGAAGCGCGCCGACGTCGACGACGAGGAGCGCAGGGACGCGACGATTTCGGCGTATTCTGCTTCTACTGCGGGGTCAGTGCCCTCGCCCTGGCCCTCGCTGGCGTGCAGCTCGTACAGCAGGGTCTTGGCGTGCTGCTCACGCCCCTGCGCAACGAGGAAGCGCGGGCTTTCGGGAACTACGAAGACGAGGCCGGCGAGGAGGACAAGCGGGTACACGGCCTGTACGAGGCAGGGCACGCGCCAGCTCCAGCTCTGGTTACTGGCGGGCATCGTGGCGAGGGTGGCAAAGGTGACCCAGGCACTGGTGATGCTTCCTAGGTAGTAGCTTGCGTTGTATCCCGCGCCTACTACGGCGCGTCTGCGTGGCGTGGCAATTTCATTCAGGAGTGGCGCACAGGACGTCTGGGTGAATGCGAGGCCAGCGCCCAGGAAGAGACGGGTAGCGAGAAAGGCGGCGGGTCCCCTCGTAAGTGCCTGTACGATGCTAGCGAGTGTCATGACGAGTGCGCCAATGGCGGCTGTGGCGCGGCGCCCCAGGGCATCGGCACACCATGCCGCAGGAAAGAAGAAGAGGACCCCGCCGAGGCTGATGGCGGCAATGACGAGGCCCTTGTACGACGCGGAAATGCCCAGCCCGAGATTGAGCGTAAAGGAAGGGAGAGCCTGCAGGCCATTGATGAGGGCGCCGTCGTAGCCGTTTGAAATGGCTCCCAGAAAGAGGAGCCCATAGGAGAGGGTGAGGCGCGTGGGACCGGATAGACGGGCACCGACGTGCAGCGAGGGATCCAGACGGTCAAAGAAGAGGGAAAAGAGGTGGGCGGATGCTTCGTCGCGAGGTGCGCTGCAGAGGGAGCAGGTGCGTGAGGGTTTACGCCGGCGGCGGCGATGGGGCCAAGGTGAGCCGTCAGCCACCGTCGAGGACGACGACGAGGACCGCCTTTCTGGCTTCTCAGCGCCGCCGTGGGTGGCGAGGGTCGTGGTAGCGGAGAGGGGTGCCGTCATCGGAGGCGATACCATGGTGGGTGAGGGGCTGGGACACGGGTGCGAATGGGCGATGGAGGATGCTTGCTGGTTGCTGAAAGGGGACTGACTGCCTGTGTTATGGCGAGCGGTATAAATGGGCTGACTCTTTGGGTAGCTTCAGGTCGTGGCACTCGTAGCGCCCGAACGACGCACGCAGCTGACCAGGATGGAGGGCATGACTGCGTGATTGGCGAGGAGGGTAGGATGGATAGGGATACAATGTGGTAGTACAGTAGTTGGAGTTGAAAGGGTGAGGGAAGGTCGCAGCACAAAAGGCAAGAAGAGGAGCGGTCCGAGGCTGCGTCCGAGGCTGCGTCTGAGTCTGAGTCTGAGTCTGAGCCAGAGTCTAAGCCTAACCAACCCTTGCGCTGGCCTGGCCTGACTCATAGCGCCATGTATGTGCACACCCAACTGGACTCGATTGTACGCTGTGCTGTGCTGTGCGTACTGTACACGCCCTGCACTGCATGTCTCACATCCGCACCCATGCAAGACCCGCAACAGCCAGCGCTCCGCTCGCTCACTTGGCGGGTGGCGGACCTATTTTTCCCTCCAACTTTCCTCCTTGCCGCTTGCCACGCGGCGAGAAGAAAGAAGAAACGAAAAAAAAAAAAAAAAAAAAAAAAAAAAAAAAAACCCCCCCCCACACCCCCACACACAACAACACAACAAAAAAAAACAACAAAAG
>RRYC01000084.1:0-26043 GCA_004016185.1 Quambalaria eucalypti
CCCGCCGCATTTCTCCCCCCATAATCCTACCCTCCTCTCCCCCCCCCCCCGCATCTCCCAGCGTCCTCGTATTAACTTTCCCTTCCCAGCCTCCATCATCTCCGCCCCTCCCTTCCCCCTCCCCCCCCCCCCCCCGCCCCTCTGCCCCCCCGCGCGGGTGAAAAAAAGCACCCCCCCCCCCCCCCCCCTCGCCGCCACTCTTGTTCCCCATTGTCGCGGACCTAGTGTAGGCAACCTCGATCGAGCTCCTCTGTCTGCGTCTCCTCTTCGCAGACGTTGTGAATCTATGTGCATGTGATATCGTAGAGACCGACCGATCCGACCCAAAGGCATGCGATGCGGAATTGGTCCGCAGCTTCGCTTGGCCTTCCTACATGCGTGCATGCCCCTGCTTGCGGTACACCCCACCCTAGAACGCCGAGCGCCGAATGTGATTTTTGGAAAGAAGAGTCGCGCATACATACGCTTTCACTTCGCTTCACGTTTGACTCCTTCCGATTCTCCCACACCTGAAGTTGGGGAGGGACCTTGCGCGAGGGCGGATGGGGGGCGCCGCGGAGCTAACCGAATTTCCGGCATCAAGGTGCCGTGCGTGCGAGCGGGCGGGCGTACGTGCATGTATGCGGCTTGCGAGGTGCGAGGTGCGAAGGTCCCCGTGTCTTGGTGTGGGAAGTTTGTCGTTTGTCTCGGGTGGCGTTCGATGAGAATGTTCCAACGATCTCTAGTATCCGTTGGTGATGTCCCCATTGCAAAGGCGGTCGCGGTCGCAGCCCCTTCGCCTCGACGTTGCCTCCAAGGTTTGGTCCGTGTCGCTGCGTGCGGGCGGGCGTGCATGCAGGTAGGCATTCATTTACGCGATACCATTCCCCAAGGGGGCGGAAAGTATGTATGTATGTACGCCGCCAAAGGTTTGCCCTCGTGGGGTTACCCCGTCCGTCCTTTCTTCCTAGCAGTAAGGAACGTTACGACCGTATCGGACCAAAGGATGCAGCTGCCAGGATGGGTGCGTGCGTGCGTGCAGCACAGTAAACCTTATCCGTGTGACTTGATCGCGATCACAACGAACGAGCGAGTTAACGGCGGTAGCAAGCATATTCGGCGGCAGCGCCGGCCTGCGATTGCATCCGCATCGACGGGGGGTGCATTTGACATTTTGGTGCGGTCGGCATGGTGAGATTCACCGCACCCGCATTGCCGCGATGCTCTCTGCAGGTTGCTTGCGGAAGAGCAATGCCTTTCCCAGCCAATCTTTCTTCTTGCCTGCTTTGCACCGCTTCTTCGTGCCTGTGCCTGACTGCGGCTGCGACCTGCCGCGGCTACTGAAGAAGCCTGGATTTGGGACCAGGCAGCTTCCGCGGAACTCGCGGCTTGCCGGCCGAGGACGACGACGACGCGGGGGAGCGAAGATCGAATCCGACTCCGACGCGGTGTACATACGAGCCTTGGCGCGCCCCTGAGCCTACCCTTTCCTAAATGCGAAGCGCGAGCGCGGGTCCCACGCTTTGTGGTGCTGGTAAAGGGCGGGGCGAGGACATGAAACGGGCGAGCACTTGGACTCATAGGCTAAGCTCGGAACCGTTGGCGTGGCATGAGGTCCGACGGAGTCCAGCACCGTACCGCCCACGTGACCCCGCCAGCCTCCACGACCGGAGCCTTTTCTGGCAGAGACCACTCCGCGGTGGCATAGCATCGCTCTTCTCGCCGCGGTCTTCAATACCCCGCTCAGCTCCGAGGGACCAGCAGCCCAGCCCGTGGCTCGGCTTGGCCAGGCCACCCACATCCTTGACCCGCGGCCCGTCAAAGGCAGGGTGAGCCTGGGCCCGAGGATGGGAGGCCCAGCCAAGGTGCATGGATTCGCCTCGGTCATGCTGCGTAGGCTCCGAGGAAAGGGACATCCGGATGATTCTCATGGGGAGCCTCATCTCTCGGACCCGGTCTCGGGTCCTCCACCCACTCGACCGCAGGAACAGCATAGCATAGCAACAATCAAGGGCTCAGGCAGTCGAGGGCAATGTGACGAGCGTCGTAAATGAATTTTCGATTGGAACGGGCATGCATCCGAACGAGGCTGACTGGAGAGCAAAAGGATACACGGGGGGAAATCAACGGGAAAGACGAGCAGGTTGATGGGTGGTTGTACAAGGAGACGATACTGGAAAGGGCGCGACGAGAAGGTGCCGGGCCAAGGCTGTATGCCAGGTGAGCCGGTGGAGCGACTCGCAGAGGCAAGCTGTGATGGCAGCGTCGGCCGTATGGACGGCCTTGACGAGGGTCAATCGGCCGCAGAGAGGACTCGGCGCAGTCTTGCGTACGTCTTGACAATGCCGGTTTGGCAACGCCGCGCTTGCTCGTCATGGCGTTTCGGCGACTCGTGGCATGCTCATGTCACGACGGTTCGGGACGTCTAGATGGTTACAGAGAGTAGTGCTGCCCTGGGATCGCCAGGCTGAAGAGAGATTGGTGGTCGCGTTGCTACGCTTGAGAGGCTGGGAGGAGCGTTTCAAGGGGGATGATTCGACGGTGCGAAGGTCTGCGGGAGGGACGCGGTGACTGGTGTCAGTGACAAAGTGCAGAGGCCGAGCGGATCGATGCGATGAACCTCGACGACACTCACTGGCTGGGAAGTGGACGTATGTGTCTTGGCGCCATTCTCGGCCTTGCTTTTGAATGTCATCATCGGGTATCTTCATCATGGTCAGAGAGTCTCGTGAGGTTGGTCGCGCGCGCCATTTACGACTGCGAGGCTGAGCTGGAGCTGGAGCTGGAGCTGGATCCTTGCGAGTCGCTGCTGAACCTCCTCTCCAGCATATAGGTCTTGTCTAGCGACGAGGACGCTTTGCTGCTGGACGAGGGAGACGTCGAAGGTGCTACGGCTGGTGCTGCGAACGGGCTGGCTTGCTTGGACTGGCCGATGAGCGAGGCGCCGCGAGCGCGAGCGCGTTGCTGCTGGCGCTCGAGGGTGTGGGTGGAGAAGGATGGGATGAAGATGGAGGCGGGCATCTTGATTGTTTGGTTCGTTAGGCGCGTTTGTTGGGTGGTGTGGTGAAAGTCAGTGCGTTGCTTGCTTGCGTGCGTTGAGCGTGCGTTGAGCGTGCGGTGTGCGTGGGTTGCGAGGAGTGCAGTAGGTGGGAAAGGGGCCTCGATGCTGTTCAGAGCTGTGAGTTGGAGCCTTTATACCCCCACCGACTAACTACAACCCACGACTAGGGCGCAAAGTCCAAAGCGCCGCCATGGTGCCTGGCGAGCGGCGGGGCTAGCGGCGAGCAGGCGCAGGCCGTCGGCTGGATGGCTGAGCCTCGCCAGTCCGTGTGTCGGTCGCGTCGTAGTCCGAGCTGAGAGCGGTGGGTCCACGGCAGTCACGGACAGGGTGCCGCGGAGAGGGCGCGTAGCGAGTGCCTCGGAGGAGCATGAAAGTCTAATGGATTTGGGCACCGACGCCACAGCAGGGATGGCGCCGTCTTCGGTCGTTGAGCGGCGAATTTGGGACCCGCATAGCCAATGTTATTGTGGTTGTTGTGGCTCGTGGCTCCTGGTTTTCGACGTCCGCCGCCCAGGCTCCCGCGGAGGTACCAGTAGGGCACTGGGCCTCAGGGCGCGTCGACGTTTGAATGACGCGATTCAATCAAGGCGCGTCGCAATGCAATGACTGCAATTGTCGTGGGGCAAGAGCGCTGAGTCCCAGAGCCCCAGAAAGTGCGGGTGGACTTGGAGGAGGAGGGGCGCCAACTCCCGTCCCCACGCTCCACGCTCCACGCTCACGCTTGGACTTGGACTGCTGAACAGGGGCGCAATCAGGGGGGCGCAACTTGGAGCCGAGGCACGCCGAGGCGGCAGGGCAGAGGGAGCCTGCTGCACCCGCTGTGCGCGCGCGAGCAAGACGACCATTTTTATCTGATATGGATAAACCACCATCGACTGCGCGCATGACCGTCACAGTGGGACTTGCGTCCGTGGCCCTTGACGGCGGTCACCGTGGCCGCCGCCGTCTGCACTTGCACGTCACCTGGCCTCTTCGTTCCCCGCTTTCTCGCCCCACGCAAGCAAGCCTCCACACTGGGCGTTTGGACGTAGTCGTATTCTTCTTCTTCCTTGTGGCTCGCTTGGCGAATCTTCCCACCCAGCTGAGATTGCGCTCTGTTCTTCCTGCCGCGCTGCTGGTTGCTGGTTGCCGCCGCCGCCGCTGCCGCCCGTCTTCGTAACCCGCCCCGTCTGATCTGACTCTTCCGCCTCGGTGATCGAAATAGCAAAGGCACCTGTGCGTCCTGTTCCCGGAGAGATTCAGTCGAGGGTTGTGGTGCGACCGTGTGCATGGTGGCGCGCCTCGAGTGGCCCGTTGGTCGCCACAGTCCCACCGATGCGGTCATGGACGGCAGGCAGCACGCTGGTGTCGTGGTCGCGGCGGCCTCGCTCGCAGCGCCAGCACAGACACATGCCTTCTCGAGTAGGGATTTTGGCCCGCAGCGAGGTCACTTTCCCGGCGCCGCAAATCTCCTCCCTTCACACGACACCGATCAATTGCAGTGGGTGTATATCTGACCGTACCCCGCAACTCCACAGCCAACCCAGCCAGGCTGTGGGACGGCTGAGCAGTCTTGCAGAGACGTCAGCAAGACCTTTCTTGCCTTTCTGAAACAGCCCCACGTTTCTTTGTGCCTTGGGCTCTCTTTTCACGCGTTCGAAGGTGCTCGTCCGAAGGAGACCTCTCCCTCGTGCGTGCGGAGGCAAAATTACCGTCCGCTACTACGTGACAGGCGCACACGCGCCTTCCCAGCCCTGACTGCCGTCAATCGACATGCTGCACCATCATGCAACAGAATCGCTCGCGTATCTCTAATCCCAATTGCGCTCTCCGTTCATGCAAGGGCTTGTGGCGCAGTGGTAGCGCGCGGAGTTTGCACTTTCAAGTGCTCTGTTTCTCCGAGGTCTAGGGTTCAATCCCCTACTGGTCCAGTAGCTAGGGCTAATTCTTTTGTTTCTTTATTTTGAATGCCTGCTGAACGCCTTTTTGCACATCTGAGTGCTCGGAGCGACGTTCCAGACACTCAGGAGGCCAGAAAGTCCATTTCTGCGCACCAAGGCAGGATCGAATCCTACGCGCACGGACGCGCTGCGAGCCAGGCTTTTCGTGTTTTTATTTTTCTAGTGTACCAGTGCTTCACTTCTTCCTCCTTTGCCTGCAGCGAGGGCGCTTCTGCAAGAGGTGCAGTGGAAGACCTCGACGTCAACGTCGAGCCCACGCCGAGTTGATGCGGAGCACCAGGCCAGGCGGGGCAGCACCGGGGGCGAAGAAACTTACTCCGCAGTGGCGACGGGTCCTGCCAGCGGTCGCTCGTGGTGCGTGCGGCTCGGGACAAGAGGAAAGGGGCTGGTGGTTATTGTTCTCACTGCGCCAAATGCCAAATGACTTCTGGATGAATTTGAGCGCTCTTCGACTTGTACGGAGATCAAGGGCCCGAGCATGCAGATAGACACGCAGACCGCAGACAAGTCGCGACGGTCGCATCGACGTGGGAGAAGAGTGACAGAAACGGATCGCTTTGCTCGTTCCTGCCCCCGGGCCTCATTAGCTAACGGACGCTGCTTTGGGACCCCGCATTTCCTGGCCTTTGGCTCTCCCACTTGCCCAACGCTTCCACCACCAAGGCTGCACCACGCTCCTCAACGCGGCCTGCCTGAGCGTCGACACACCCACGCGCGCGCTCACACTCAGACGGGATGGAAAGACGATGCAAGTGCTGCCGCGAAATGGTAATCACTTTTGGGGGGAAAGAAAGAGTATCATTATCACAGAGGGAGAGAGAGCCGGAGGGAGACCTGGATCCTAACCCGCTGCAAAGACGCTTACTCCTCGGGGACCTCGACGTCACCCGAGTCGATGCCCTCGATGACGTCGTGGGGCGGCTGGCCGTCGACGGTGCAGCCCACCGACTGGCAAGTGCCGAGAATCTCCTTGACAGTCGAGGCGAGGTTCTTGCCAAACGACTTGTGGCGCATCTTCCGTGCAATCTCGATGATCTCGTCAAAGGGAATGTTGCCAGAGTGGGCAATGTTCTTCTGCTTCTTGCGGTCACGAGGGGGCTCCTTGAGAGCCTTGATGACAAGGGCAGATGCCGAGGGCACAACGGCGACGGCGGCTTGACGGTTCTGCACCGTCAGCTGGATGGTGACACGGAGACCCTTCCAGTCGCCAGAGGCCTTGGCGATGTCTTCACCGACCTTCTTGGGGGACTGTGGTGTGCGAGGGTGGGAGGTCGTGACGGGGAGGTGCGGGGGTGGTCAGTGACTGCTCGCGGCGGAAGTGTAGAATTCGACGTGCAGCGTCGCAAGCCCTCCTTGGCCTGTGCGAGACCAGCGCCGTGATGGGCGTGGAAATCCATAACCCATACGACTGCTTCATCGCCTTCCATGCCAAACTTGAAACCCTGCATGCTTGGCCCACCATGGTCCACTTCCCGACTGCCGTCCCTACATAGCCTACTCCGTCGTCGCATGGGCGCGCGTGATACTCACGAGACCAAGGGGACCGATCTTGGGGGCGAGTGCGGACGAGGCACCGACCTCACCACCGACGGCTCGGAGGTAGATGAGCTTGACTTCGTTGGGGTCGATCTTAGGGGCCATCTGTAGCGGGCAGAAAGGAGAGAGCGAAGAGGCAGGGTGAAGACGACATGGTCAGGTCCCTGTCCCGAGTGCACGTTGGCGAAAGTGCGACGTTCTAGTTGCCCAGGGCGTCCCTCTTGAGAATAGGTGCCGCCTCTCCAAATCATCTCGCTCGCATTTCCCTCCACGACCATGATCTTCGCATGACACCGAATCCTCCCATTACTGTCGAGGGCGAAAGGACCGCCGTCCAGCACGGTACGCGAAACTCTGTAAGAGCCCGAGTCTGAGTGAGAGTGATTTGCTTGCGCAGATTGTCGATGTGCCCATAACCATTCCTGTCCTGCTATAATCAAGTCCTGCTTTCCTGTTGCCATCTTGACTCTTCCTCGTCGCTTGACTTGCGACCCATCATTATCCATAGCCCCACACTGATACCTTCGTCCCGCGAGAGCGCCCGAGTATTCGCCTGCAGATGCTCTGTACATAGGCGTAGTATGGTCGCCAACTTACCTTGAAGGACTTGAAGAGGGGGACGGAGAAGGATGGCGTAAAGGGAGGAAGGTCGTAGTGAAGTAAAATCGTAACGTAACAAAGACTGGTATCGAGTGCGTCGAGCGTCGTGCAGTCGTGCACTTTGCCTCGTCCTCTGCGTGGCTCCAACCTCTGTCGCTCTGGCTGCAGGCCTCCTTGGCCGTGGCCAAAAGCGGGTAGGTGATCACGTGCCACGGCCTGAGCCGAGGCCTTGCGCCCCGCGACGCGCACTGCAGCGGCGGCCACGGTTCGCAGAGGCTGCGGTTTGAGCCCCAGCGGGTCATCACGTGATGCGATCTTCCTCTCCGGAACGGCGGGAGCGACACGCCACAGTGGACACTTTGCTGCGTAGGCGGGGCGGACGGGCGGGCGGGCGGCGCCTCGGCCAGCCAGCCGGTGGCCGCTCGTTTGAAGATTTGATACGACTTACATCTTATCTCACCACGAAGGCATCCTCAAGACTCCCCCTCCTCCTCCTCATCGTCTCATCACCCATCCTTCATCATCATGGCAAAGGTCAAGGCTCACGAACTCACCGGCAAGTCCAAGGCTGACTTGACCAACCAGCTCGAGGAGCTCAAGGCTGAGCTCCTCCAGCTCCGGGTTGCCAAGGTCGCTGGTGGTGCTTCCAGCAAGTTGACTCGCATGTAAGTAGCTGGAGCGAGCGAGTGGCGGTTACAAGGAGCTTGGACGAAGTAGACGTCTGCGGTGCCGCTGCGGTGTGCTGCAAAGTGTTCCTCCAAAAGACTAGGGGGTGGCACTGGTTGGGCAGTCGCGGGACGGCAAGATAGTCCACTTTAGAAGTCGGCGGGCATTGCTGGGCGCAGCAAGGGAGGGTGCCGTCACCAAACGAACGACGAAGGTCCTGACAAGTGTCACCGATATCACCTCTCCCACCTGCTACCCCACAGCAACTCCACCCGCAAGTCGATTGCCCGCGTTCTCACCGTCATGAACGCCAAGCAGCGCTCCAACCTCCGCGACTTCTACAAGGGCAAGAAGTACCTGCCCCTCGACCTCCGCCCCAAGCAGACCCGTGCTATCCGCAGGAGAATGACCAAGGTGAGGCGGGATGACACGTCGCAAAATTGGAGCAGGGAAATGCACACAATAAGGACAGCAATGGCTTGGATGGGAGGGCGAGTTGATGAGGATGCGAATATATGGGCCGTGTCGAGATCGCCGACACTGCGCCACACGTCTGCGTCATCGCCCTTCATCGCGACGTCATGGCGCTGGCTGCGGGATGTATTGGAGGTGTTTGGCGCAGAGCATACATCCTGCTAGCGCCGTATCCAGCGTCGCTGGGTTGCGTCGCAATGCGACTTGCGCCCTCAGGTCGGCGCACGGAGTCTCATCCAATGAAGGGCTGAAGGAAGGGTCACACTCGAGATTGTGGAACTAGGGATCAGCGTTGCTGACCATGATACGTCTCCGCCCCATCCCACTCACCACCACATCACAGCACGAGCGCTCGCAGACCACCGAGCGCAAGCACAAGAAGGACATCCACTTCGGCCAGCGCCGCTACGTTCTCAAGGCTTAAGGTGTTCCATGTGAACATCCCTGCCTTTGAGTTCTGCGTCTTCCGTTCTCTGCGCACTAGAGGTCGGGTCGAGCGTCGGACGTCGCTACCGTGACGGAACAGGCTCTCACACCCAGCCATATCCAGTGGGCGCCGGGATTCTTCCACTTTTTTCATGATCTATAGTCACATCAAACAAAAGGAAGTTATCTCATGCCATTCTACCCTAGCGATGAGTCGCTCGCGCCGTGACTGCCGTGATTGTTGCGTGTGTGCTTTCGTGCCCCGTCGACCAGCCAGCCTCGGCCTGTCACAAGGAACTCAGGAATGGTGCCGAGCCTCATTCCCTACTGAAAAGAGCTCTGACAAACGTACAGGAATGACACCCAGGGCATACAGTCCATGCTGAGAGTACAGCAAGGCAGGTATGGACAGCTCAATCGTAGGCGCCTGTGCTACCCACATGATCGTGAGCGATACTGCACATCTACTCTGCAGCGACACCTTCTCCCTCCTGCGCATCCCCATCCGTCTGTCTCTTCCTCACCGCGCTGTCGCCCTCGGCTGTGCTCACCGCCGTGCTGCTCGCCGCAGCCTGCCCTTCCATCGCGGGCTCAATTGCCTTTGCCTCAGCCTCAGCCTCCGTCTCAGCCTCAGCCTCCGTCTCAGCCTCAGCCTTGACCTTGCTCCGCGCCTCGGCATCGACCACCTGCCCATACTCATTAGGCCTCGACTTGTCCATTCCGTACATCTTGAGCTGGATGAGCCACACCACGAAGATGACGTCGTCTCGGAGTGTGGCGAGGCGGTGCAGGATGGGCATCTTGACCATGCCAAAGGCGAAGACGTCGTCGACAAAGGTGTTGAGTACACGGAAGACGAGTGTCTGCGGGGTGGGGGACGCGGGTGGCCCATAGTGATGTTAGCGAGCGTACTTGTGCGTGGGGCGCAACGCAGCGGGACTCACCTTGGCATTCATACCCGCCACGGACTTCATCTTGTAATTGACGATGAGCTGCGGGATGAGCGCGACGAAGCCAAAGCTATAGACGAAGCTGCAGAGCGTTGCAATCGTGAAGCTCCAGAGGGAGCGGTGTTCCTCGTATACGGCCGAGTAGACTGTGTATCCGCCAAGCAGAGGCACAGCAAAACACGCCACAATCTTGAATGCGAGGCGGTCGTACTCGCGGGACTCGAGCTCCTCTTTGCTGAGGACGTGCTTGTCCTGCACGTCGAGGCGGTAGGGGATCCAGCTACCCGGTGGAGAGGGCTTCAGGCTGACGGTGAGCGCCTTTGTGAGTTTCCAGGCTTCGATGAAGATGCCGATGGCCTGGGGGCCGAGGATGACCCATGACGTCTCTTCGGAAGAGTCGAGGAGGTACAGCAGGATAATCGTCTGCGTGACAATCGAGGTGAAGATGGTGCCGACGGAAATGCCAACCATGTTGTCCTTCTTCTTCCAGTAGGAGACGTCTGAAGAAAAGGCCAGGAACTCAAAGAGCATGTGGAGCAACGTCACAAATACCTGCGGCGCGAAGAAGGGGTAAACGCAGGTTAGAAGCAGCTCTAAACACGCTGTACGATTGCTTGTCTGCAGCACTCACCGTAAAGACGAGGTAACTCGGGCTCGTGGTCAGCAGCGTATGCTTGATCATGTCAATCTCTGCGCCACCCATGCCCGGCTGCTTGTCGAATGAATCGCTCATGGCGGCCAGGAGCTGGAACTTGAACCAGGTCGTGGTGTACAGGGAGATGTGCAAGGGCAGAGTGGGCGTCGTCGTATTGATGGGGTACATGCTGCGGGGGCCAACCAAAGGTGGGTCAGCAGATCACGTCAGCACCGAGTGGCATAGAGCGAGCGTCAGTCAAAACTCTCATGCTTGGCACACTCACTCCTCGCGAAGATCCCAGAATGTGTTTGGGAACACGACGGGATAATTCCATGCCCGATGCCAATTGGGCTCCCCAGAGACCGAAAGCGGGTGTGCCAATCGACCAGACTGTCCAGCCTGTACGAGGTGGATATGCTGGAGGACGGGCGGCGGTAGCTTACCAATCGGCAGCTGGACATTGGCGGCCTGCTCCGGGATGGCGAGGGTGAGGTTGGTATGCCAATACGGAATGGGGCTCTTGTCGCGCGCTTCCTGTGCTGCGTCCGGGTGGTCTTCCGTCTCAGAGGTATTCTCCTTGGATCGACCTCCTCCGATCAGTCTCCGGCCCTCTCGATTCTTGCGAGGCGGGTAGAGACGAGTGAGCACTGGCGAGGCGACGTGAAGGCGGATTTGGGTCAGCATATAGCGGTCACAGCACATTCTCCCGCCTCCCTCGACCTCTGGTGGACTTACTCTTTCTCATCCTCGCACGAGCTGGTGCTGTGAGGACATCCTCGCCCGTCGGAACTACTACAATGTCCGCCCAGATGCTGCCATTGTTCTGCATGATCTCCTCGGGCGTGTCAATGACGAGGTCGGCGGCCAATCCAGCAGCAAGGCGGTCATCATCGAGTGTAATCTTGCGTAGCTTGAGTACAGGAAGGAGCTTGCTATCCTGCGCCTGGACCAGCTCGAACCTCCCCGGAGCGAAACCGTCGTCCGAGAGCAGCGTCGGGTAGGCGTCTAGCGGGACGACATCGTCAAGGGCTGGGGTAAGAGCACTACCAGGCACTGCCGGGGACAGCTGCCCAGCAATTTCAGCGTGTGTGGGCGCGCCCGACGCCGAGAGAAAGACGTAAAAGTCAAGTTCGGTGCTGGGCGACCAGATGGGCGAGGACGTCGTCTCCTGCGTGACGGGAATGAGGGGTGGCGTCTGAGGTGGCGGCATGCTGAGTCCGGGGATCTTGAGCGACTCCGAGGCAGGGCGATGCTGACCACTGCCAGGCTGTGGCTGCGCGGCAGGTGCTGCCGGTGAGCCGGTGCTCGCCTCTCCGCCTGGCTTGAAGTAGTTCTGAGCAAGGCCCGAAAGCGCATTGAAGCCAAAGTAGAAGAGGAGGCCCTTCATTACCATGCCCTTCCAGTCGGATTGCTGGCCTTGGTCCGCTTGGCCGCCGGCAGCGGGGCCGGTCGGCGCTCCCGCTTGAGCGGAAGACATGGTGTCGCGGAATGGGGTGAGGGCGTGCAGTTGCAGAGAATGGTGTTCAGCTGCTGTAGAACTAATGTAAAAGGGGCAGATATGGGGCGAGTAAGTCCTTGGGCCGCTGCAGAACGCCTGGCCGCCCTGCTTTCCTTCTCCACCCCACCCACGTGTTGCCCGCGAGAGATTGGCGTCATCAGCGCCGCGGCGTCCATTGGCGGCGGAGCAACACAACCAACACCGCGGCTTTGCACTCAACACATGAGTGCGACTTGCGTTTGCGGTCGATCAGATCCACGCAACGCAGCAAACATGACCGCCCTCGAGGCTCGGGGAAAGCCCTCGAGTCAAAGCTCATGCTTGTGCCGTGTCAAGGCGATTTGGCTTAGGCATGGCCGTATATGCACGGCCGTCCACGGTCCGCGACAAGGCGCTGCGTGTACCATATATGCGTGAAAGGTATGGCCACAGCAGTACTCAAGGGCGAGGACAGTCTGGTGAAAGCAACAGCCACGAGCAGCATACGAAGAGAAGAAGGACCCCCTGACGCGCAGCTTGTCGAGCGGGAGCGACTGGAAAACGAAAGTCTTTCGTGTGAGCCGTCCCCGACTGCCGATAGCGTTGATCTCAAGGCAAGTTGAATCCTCGCCAAGACCGGCGCTCGTCTTCTCCCACATCACTAGGAACATAGGAACACTCTCGAGGTCTCCCGTACGACAAGTGACTGAACTGAAAATGAATATCTCAGAGTACAAAACTTCGGCCCATGTGTCATTGCCGATCATCTGACGATGCGAATACCCATGCTCTTGCAGCTTCCAGCAATCATCTTGCACATCTGCAGAGGCGAACGAGAGCCAGCATAGGAGAAAAATTTCAGTCAGTGATCAGCTTTCTAGAAGCAAGGCAGTAGCACAACGCGGAACTCAGCCGCAAAGCTACGCACATTTTCCTCGCTGACGCCCTTTACGTCCTGCATCTTAATCTTTGCAATCTCGTAGATGTGCTTGATGCTCACTGTCCCCGCGATTCCCTCTGGCGTTGCTGACCCTACGCGCCCTGACCCCGTGGTGATTCCTGCTGCTCGCTTTAATAGGAGTGACGTCGGCGGCGCTGGAGGGTACAGGGTAGGGGATAGGGCGGCGGGCGGCGGTCGGTGAGGTGAGGTCAGTACAGGGAGAAGATGAGTCGAGGTACCAATCTTTGCCTGCGCCGATCGCACCAACACTCACTCTTGATCTCAAATGTGAATGTACGGTCCGGTGCAATGTTGACAATTGCAGGCGTCGGCAGGCCGACTTCGAGGTGAGCCGTCCGGTCGTTACTACAGTGGTGGACGGCGAGCAGAGGTTCGATGAGAGTCAGTCGCTTCTTCGAGCAGATTCATCTTTGAGCGCTAGGAGGCAGAAATGCAGGCTATCACTGATTGGCTTCCGCGATGCCGACAGCAGCCATTTGCATTTGAGGTCATACAATTTCCGACTTTTCTGAGAAGAATGCCCGCATGCATTGACCCACTCCAGCACCACTGTCCAACTTTGTGCACCACACGCCTACTCACAATTGCTTTGCAAAGTCCATTGCCTTGACACCCTTTGCGCCCAAAGCCGGTCCAACTGGTGGCTGCGGCGAAGCCTTGCCAGCCGGGACGAGAAGCTTTACCACCTGCGAAACTGCCTGTGCTCCCCGCTTCGACATGGTGAAAGGAGGCCGATTGGTCTGATGTAAGCTGGGCAGAGGTGGACGGATGAGACGGAGCTGTTGCCGAGTAGGATGGGTGCGTATCAGAGGGCGGAGAGGTGAGGTGCGTCGGCGTCAAGGCTGTGGATGAATGCACTTTGTGAATGACCCTCGTGAGCCATTAGCATCGACTCGCGGTCATGGTCCTATTATTCGGGCCGTATCGAGTGTGCAGTGAGTGCAGTTGGGCCGCGGACACGGAGAGAGAGGAAGAATCGATTTTGGTCGGGACGGCGATGTGTGGATGTGCTAATCACAAAGAAGGCGCGGGTGTCATAGGCACGAGTGTGCTGTGATTATTAGCAGCAGGGGCTCTTGATTAAGGCAGTAGTCGTCCCTCACGCGCTGGGACGGGGCGCGCGCGAGAAGACGAGTGGCATGGCATGACTCGGCGTGTGGGCGGTGCGTGTGCGTGTGTGTGTGCGGACTGCCTCTGCCTCTGCCTGGCTCTGCTTTGGCCCTGCCTTTGGCCGCCACCGCAGGGCTCAAGGCCACTCACTCTACACGGCGGCGAAGCCACCGACGAGGAAGACGAAGGAGGGAAAGTGGGACGACGGCTGAGGCGCGCAAGGTGGTAGCGGGACGACGAGAGGACGACGACTACGACACGCACACGACGACGAATCGCATTCCATTCAGAACTTCGCGTTCCTCCGCTTCACATAACCACTCGCCTAGAGACAACTGCCATCTTCATCAACGGGGAAAAGGGAGATCACATCCTCGCCATCGAACTCGTTCCTGGAATCCCGCACCCGCACAAACTGCCCGCATCCTCTCCCACCCTCCCCTCCCCTCCCCCATAGAAATCTCAGCCATGGCCGCAGCCGTCGAGAACAGCGTCGACGCCCTCGCCGATGGACTCAAGACGGTGTCCATCGACGCTTCCAAGCTCACACCCCTCAGCCCAGAGGTCATCAGCCGCCAGGCCACCATCAACATTGGTACCATTGGTCACGTAGCCCACGGCAAATCCACCGTCGTCAAGGCCATTTCCGGCGTGCAGACGGTTCGTTTCAAGAATGAGCTGGTGCGGAACATTACCATCAAGCTCGGTTACGCCAATGCCAAGATCTACAAGTGTGAAAACGAGTCGTGTCCCCGCCCAGGCTGCTACAAGTCCTACCCTTCCAGCAAGGAGGACAACCCGCCCTGCGAGAGGCCCGGCTGTGGCGGTACCATGAAGCTCCTCAGGCACGTCTCCTTTGTCGACTGTCCTGGACACGACATTCTCATGGCCACCATGCTCAACGGTGCTGCCGTCATGGACGCAGCACTTCTCCTCATTGCCGGAAACGAATCCTGCCCTCAGCCTCAGACTTCGGAACACTTGGCAGCCGTCGAGATTATGAAGTTGGAGCACATCATCATCCTCCAGAACAAGGTCGACCTCATCCGCGAACAGCAGGCAGAAGAGCACTGGGGAAGCATCACACGCTTCGTCAAGGGAACCGTCGCAGACGGCGCACCCATTGTCCCCATTTCCGCCCAGCTCAAGTACAACATCGACGCAGTCAACGAATACCTCGTCAAGCGTGTCCCCGTCCCCATTAGAGATTTCACCGCCTCGCCGCGGCTCATCGTCATTCGATCCTTCGACGTCAACAAGCCAGGTGCTGAAGTCGACGAGCTCAAGGGAGGTGTTGCTGGTGGTTCCATTCTCTCGGGTGTCTTGCGGCTCGGCATGGAAGTCGAAATTAGGCCTGGTATCGTCACCAAGGACAACGAGGGCAAAATCCACTGCAAGCCCATCTTCAGCCGCATCGCAACGCTATATACGGAGCACAATGACCTGCAGTTTGCCGTGCCAGGCGGTCTCATTGGTGTCGGAACAAAGGTGGACCCCACCCTCTGCCGTGCTGACCGGTTGGTCGGTCAAGTCCTCGGTGCCGTTGGTCAGCTACCGCAAATCTACACGGAGCTCGAGATTAACTACTTCTTGCTGCGAAGGCTCCTCGGTGTCAAGAGCGACGGCGGCAAGCAGACCAAGGTGCAGAAGCTCGCCAAGAACGAGGTTCTCATGGTCAACATTGGCTCCACTTCGACGGGCGGTCGTGTCATGTCCGTCAAGGCAGACTTGGCAAAGATTTTCCTCACGAGTCCTGCCTGCACGGAAGTCGGAGAGAAGATTGCACTCAGCCGTAGGATTGACAAGCACTGGCGGTTGGTCGGTTGGGGTACCGTCAGGGCTGGTACCACGATTGAGGCAGAGAAGTAACTGTGTGGTTGGGGTCCCACCAGACATGCTACCAGCTCGGTTCACTCGCCCTTGGTGTACGCGGCGGCGGCAGGAGCAGCAGGAGCAGCACCAAGGCATCCTCCAAAAGTATTGTACTGTCCTGTCCTGGGCTGGTCATCCATCCGCCCTTCAGTATCATGTGCTTTCACTCGCATCTGCATCACAGAACACGGTTCGACGCAAGCGCGCACGATCATCGAATCAGTCTGCTTTTGTGATTGATGCTAGGTCGCTTGGGGATGAACTCTGGAAGAGTCGTCCAGCTATAAGAAGTTGAGCTGCAAAGGAAGTATGTACATCAAGAATATTACTGTGTGTGCCTGGGATTAAGATGCTGCAACTTGGACTGAATCAGCAGCGTGGACTAAAGCATGGTGGAGAGCCGGTGCGAACTCAGCGCACGCAAGCTCATTGTTCTCACGCTGGGTCCAGTAAAGCGAAGCCCACAGCCGACATACAGCCGATGAGAAGGGCGACCCAAGACAGCGGCGACATCCCCGAGCGCTGGGATGCGGCCGCCACAAAAATGGTAGAGTTGCCAGAAGTAGAGTCGCCAGGGTTGGAATCATCGTCTGCGCCACCGGCGTCGCCATAGGCGGGGAGCGTATCATTGATCGGCGCCGCCACGGTGAAGTCGATCTCGGCTCCATCGGATGCGGCCGGCTGCATAGCGTGAAAAGCGTCCAGTGCGACCTGACTGGCGTTCCACTGCGTTAGATTATACTCATATGAGACGTCATGCTCCTTGAGCCCATGCGACGGCAGCGTCAAGTTCGCAGCGGGCGACTCGAAGAAGAGCCGGAAGAGCGTAGCCGGCCACGCTAGCATATCCGAGGCATTGTGTCCCACATCCTTGACGTAGTCTGCTGTATGCGTAGGGGGGAGCCCGCCGTGCGCATGCTCCACCCAGGAGAACCACGCGCGCGTACGGTCCCGATGGGCAAAGCCCATGACGAGGGCTTCGCAACCCATGTCGCCCGCCCAGTCGTCGGAAAGGCCAGTAGCGTGGTGGACGTAGCGAGAGCTGTACGTCGACCAGGCGGAAGAGACACTAGGAGTGCTCCCGTTGAAGTAGGACGAGTTGTAGCCCCCGCCGAAGCCAAAGGGCCAGGTATCGTATGTTGGACAGGCGACAAGGTCGCTCATCGACGCGGGGCGGTAGGGCTCGTAGAAGAGGGGTGATGCGGGGTTGCCCACCCAGACTGTGGGATGAATGAAGGAAGTTGCCATTGGAGTAAGCGGGTGTCTTCTCATCTCTGACGCCCACTTGCGCGCCCGCAGCACTTACAGATACTCTCCACTCCCGGCGGAAGTGGCAATTTCCCGAATGTCGCATACCGATCCACGAAGAGTCCCCCCAGCGAATGCCCACTCATAACCACCGTCTTGAGCTTCGGCAGGCTATTTCCCAACCAAGCCAGCAAATCATCCATTACATCATAAGAGTTGACGCCCGACTCCCCACATAGCGTTGTCCCGGCCCACGCCCACTCATCCCCGTAGTAACATGTCTCGTTGTGCGCAGAGGGATCGGGCAGCCCGCCCTTCTGGACGTCGCCGATACCCCAGTACTGCGGGACGATGATCATGAGCTTCGACTCGTCGGGTGGGTCGGGGTGGTGCAGTGCTTTGCCCTGTAGCGCCTCGGAGAGGGAGTTGTTGATGAGCTGGGAGTACACCCAGTAGTCGCGCCTGTCAGGAGGGGGGCGATCATGTCAGTAAACAATGTCACTCGCCCGCCAGTCCCGTCGCGAGCTTGCACTCACTCATGCCCCGTCATCTGAATAATAACCCTCTCGACCTCCTCCTCTCGTACGGGCACGCGCCTCTGCGCGCGAATCGTAGCATAGTTCCGCACGGGTATGAAGATCTCTTCGAAGCTACCGAGTGTGGGTGGGATCAAGTCGGGAGTAATGCCCTTTGCGACGTCGTTTGCCGTGGATCTGCCGAGGGTTGGAGGCGTAAGCGCGAAGAGGAGGGCAAGAAGGAAGGTGAGGGACATGGTCGCGTAGTGGCGCAGCAGCAGAAGGCCAGAGGCGCATGTAGCGGAAGAGGGACGGACAGGCGGCATGATGACCGATTGTGATCAGCATATGGCATGAGAGTGCGTTGAGAAGAATAGATGCGCAGAGAAACTCACGACGACCAAAACCCAAAAGATAGTCCTCGCTTGCTTCCTCGTGCTTGCTGTCCTTGATGTCAATTCGCACTTCTTTGGGGGCAATCAATCCCTGAGCAAGCGAAACTGCCAGCATTCACTCACCTCATTCAGTCGCTTCCTTCAATCCTCGCAGCGGGGTGTTTCGGAACCCCTCTTGTGGGTGCCGGGCATCCGGGGCGGGGACGGGGGCGGGGGTGGGGGAGTCCCTCACGTCATGTATGAACGGTAGTAAAGTGGTTTATATTTCCTTCGAGAGGTGGTTCAGTCGGCACGAAATGTGCACTTTACCGATTGTCTTACCACTGCCAGAGTCAACACGCCGCCGCCGCCCCTTTACCTACGGGCCGCTCTTTAATGCCACTGCGCGCGTTCGAATCACGGCCCAGCACAAATTCGCCACTCAATGCCCAGAATAGGTTCTCCATTCAATGCCCAAAACCATTATGCCGAAATATTGAAATTGATTTGCGCTGTGAGTGCCTTGGTATTCGTCTGAAAACAGGATCGTGGTCATGGTCATGGTCGTGAGGAAGGGAGACACAGCGGGTCACGTACAAATACTAGGTAGGTAGAGTGAGATTAGGGAGATGAATTTCTTTGCGTGACGATTCTGGACCGGACAGGAAGAAGAGAAGAAAAGATTGGATACAAGGTAGGATGCATGCTGACATTCCTGATGAATATAATGCGGTATATGCTATGCCTTCTCGTGACGGGACCACGCGCTCGCGGCGGCCCAGCGCCTCACAGTCGGCGTGAATGCTTGACTTGGCGGACTCTAGACCCTCCTGATACTATTGGCGCTGCCCTGTTGGCGAGCTGCCCGGTGCCGCCGCGAGGAGGACCGTTGTCTGAACGATGGGCCCCTCTCCATTAGCGGGCCCGTTATGACGACCTCCTCCCCGTGCGGTCCTACTTGGTGAAAGCGGCTGCGAGCTCGGCGAAAGGTGCGAGCTCGGCGAAAGGTGCGAGCTCGGAGAAAGATGCGAGCGCATCGGCTCCTGCTGATATCTGAGCGACTCATAGTTATCTCCTGCACCGTGGACGCTGCCGATGGACAGCGGCGAGCCAGGCGAGTGGTAGAGTACGGGTCGTGGCGGAGAGGTGAATGCCGCAGTACCGGTACGGCTCTTGAACGTCGTATTGGACGGTGAGATTGGCGGACTGTGCGCGGGAGTCGTCGCCGCTGCTGAGAAGCCTGCGTGCGGGCTCCCTTGGAAGCCCAACATCGCGGGACCCTGCTGCGACCTCCGATGCGGTGGTCGCATCGGCTGCTCCATGGGCCGTGGCGGCGCATATACAGGCGGTCCCTCGTGGAAGGACTGCGACTGCCGGGCGAAGTCGTACTGCGACTGCGAGGCAGGCACTAGCGCATCGGGCTGTAGGACGTCGGCCAGTGCTGCATCGAGGCTGCTGACGCGAGCAGGTCGCCCAACGTTGACACCGTCGTAGATGCTCCATGTCGTCTGTGCAGGCAAAGAGGCTGCGTGCGGGGCACCGGGATTGAAGTGATCAATGCTGGTATCAAAGTTCAATGCAAGGGGAGAGTGTTGCAGTGTAGGGAGTGCAATGTCCCTTGCTCTTGCGCCGATGGAAGTCGTGGGGCGAGCATGCAGCGGCGAGACTGGCAAGTTCGAGTCCAGCATGACGACGTCGTTGATGTGCAGTGGGGGGTGATGTCCAGAATTGTTGCCGTATACAGGAAGGGTGGAAGAGCGTCCTTCATTCTCGTGAACGTGAGCGCCAGCGCCCGGCTGCGAGCTTCCCGGCTCTGGCCAGGAACTAAAGTGCTCGGCAGGCATGCGTGTGGGTTCCTCGAAGGAGCATACCGAACTTGGGCCATCGCTGTGCGAGTTTGCATCTGGAGAGCGCACAAAGGTCTCTGTCGGATTGGGCATGTACACGAGCGAAGAACCTGAAAGGCCTCTGCTGCGACCGCGAATGTATGCCTGTGGGAGTCAACAGAAGCAGTCAGTACACGGGACACCAGATATTGAGGTAGTCGCCGAAGGGCGTTGACAGACAGACTACTCACTAGTGTTGGAGAGGAAACGTCCGAGCTACCTGCAGATGTGATGCTGGACGACATGCCAGACGGCTGCAAGGACGGACCGTTGCCAGTGAGATCCTGCGTCAACAGCTGTCCCTGTTGATCGAACGAATGTCCCGTTGGGTCCACGCCCGCGCCTTCTGCCAAGGAACGACCCCGAGAGGTGCCGATACCTCCGACTTCGCCCCGATTGTCTGAGAGGAAATCTGGGGAAAAGTGGAATACGTCGTCTTCACTGTTGCTGCGCAAGCCCGCCTCGAGGCGCTGGAAGTGCGAGGCCGCATCGGGGTTGGCGTGATCCAGAAGTACATCAGAGCTTGGCATCCGGGACGTGCTCCCATGGAACGTTGGCGAGAGGAGGGACGAGGAACCACCCAAATGCGTTGACGATTGCCCTTGGGGGTTCAAGTGGCTGGTGCGTCGTGTCGACGAGTCCGAGGTAAGGAGACCGACGTTACTCATCCTGCTCCAACTCTGCCACGCTGCGCTCACGCGCCGTGTGCCATCAAAGGTGAGTTGCAGTGGGCTGATCAACATGACGTCGTCCGTCAAGTGTCCAAGTCTGTTGCGCAGACCTCGAGGCGCCTGGTTGAACGTGGTAGTCCTGGGCGTCGCAGATTCCATCTTCCTGGGTCGGGCCGTTCCAGGGTCGATAGGAGGTCGGACATCCGACAGGGGAGAGATGGCGGCTGAGCCCAATGCGTCTGGCACTTGACGCTGGAGGGGCGCTCCGAGCAGAGGCGGAGGAGGGCCCTTGCGAGTCCGTGGACGCATAGGCTCATCTCCGACAAGGTTTCCTCCTCCCGAAGTACCAGGGCTCAGAGCACCTTCCGTTCTGGCAACAGCGGCTTGATGCAGCCGAGCCTCCCAGTCGTCAAAGAGGGAATGTGAAGCATTGGCGCGGTTGTTGCGCGAATCCAGCTGCCTACCGAAGGAGCTGTGCGTGGGGTATCGATCAAAAGAGACGGGCTCTATGGAAATATTCTGAAGCATTGCTTGTGCCATGGACGCTCCCGAAGGGTCATCTAGGGGCGGTACCGAAGAGCTTCTCCTCTGCAGGGCGTCGGCGTGGTTGCCTGGATCCAAAAAGACGTCTGGGTGAAAAGAAGGGTGGACGCTCGTCACGAGATCCCCCGCGGGCGAGTGGTTCGTTGCAGCGTCGATGCTGATTCGAGGAAGGCTGCTGGTGCTGGTGCTACTGCTCGAGGGCGACTCTCTCTTGATCTTACTCGGCGACCTGCTGGCCTTTCTGGAGGTAGCGCGGGCGGCCCGAGGCAGCGAGCACTTGAGTTTCCAGGCCTCTCGGCGCTCTTGCTTCTTGCGAGCAGACTCGCTCAACCTGGCGCCGTTCTCGTCCTTGACAATGCCCCTGTCGCCGTACATCTTCATGATCAAGTCGGCAGCCTGCTCACACTTTTCTTGCACGTCATCTGGCCTGGTGACATTACGGTGCTTGGTGATAAGTTTCCGATAGACGGGCTGATACTTGTAATCGGGATATAGACGCTGATGCTCCTCCTTTTCCTTCTGGGCCTCTAGTTGCCAGCTTTTGCGGTCTATCTCTGATAGGCTATTCCACATGTGAGAGATGATGCGGCTGATGTTCCTATGGTCTCTTTCTACCTGTTCGGGGACTAGATTGTTTGCGACGGCGTGACACCGAAAGAGGATAAAGGCGTTGCGTGGACGAGCGATGTGGGAGGGGCCCTTCCGGCGGGAATGAGACGGGGACTTTCCCGTAGCCCGCTTGGAGCCCCGAACCGTAGAAGCACTTGGGGCTGCTACTTCCCCTGCTACTTCAGGGGAAGAGGCGACAGTCCCAATTTGCGGGGTTGACTCGAGGGAGCTTGCAACGACCCCCGAACCCGAGGGCGAAGCCGCACCCGCATAGGGCGTGGAAGAAGTAGACGGGGTCATAGGCGGGGTCATGAGCTTCTTTGGGCGGTGGTGATTCCGAGGAAAGAAAAAGACTGGCAACCGTTGCCGCAGGAGTTGGTGACTGGGGCGGCTCGAGGAGGCTGTCGACCGTGTATGTGACTTGTGGCCGTGACCCTGAGCACTCGAGTGCGTGCCTTAGCTGAACCCCCGCCTATCTGGCGACAAAGTAATGGAGACGTTGGTATAGCCCTCCTTGATGGTCGCGGCGTGCGTCGTGATGGGGACGCTACACGCTACGAAATGGCTTGGTTTCTTTCTGATAGATGACCGCGAGATGGAAGAAGGATGACAAGGAAGGCGGAAGGTAGACCCTTGAGGGGCGATAAAGGGGAGACGGGGTCGCTCTGACAATCTTTTGGGCGTCGTAATCAAGGAGTGGATGCGCCGTCGGTATAAAGAGGCGCCGGCTCTTAGGGGAGGCGTGGTGTGTCTTAGTGCAGAGGGGTGTGGAGAAGGCATCCTCGCAGTATGGAGGGAGCGTTCCCGATCGATGGTGGACAAAGGGGGGTGGCGTATCCGCTAACGGGCAGGCTTGAGATCCGTTGCAAGTAGGGGAGCGGCTGAGGATGAGAGGTTTACGAGTGTGCGGAGAACAAAGGCAGAAGACAGGCGACGATGGTCGCGCGGCTCTGCCAAAGTGCGCTTCGGCGGAATACAGGCAGTAAGGCGATCCAACCGGCGCTTCCCTCGTCCCTTGTCGCCTTCGACGGAACCTCTCAGTACAGCGGAGGCTCTCATAGGGCCCAGTCGCAAGGAGGTCCAAGAGGTCGAAACTCTGTCGTCGGGCCCTCTCTCTGCGAGATAGCTCGAAGGCTGGCTCACGTCTTGGTCCCCGGGACGGGAACGCAGGATGATGTGCTCGACACTTGTGCCAAGGCACAACAATTGCACTTGTCCACTGCAGGCAGCCGCGTTGATCCCCCGCAACTGTCAGTTCCGCACGAAATCGGGCGCGGTGCAGCAGTGTGGCAGCAGGTTTCGGCTTCCCGCTGATTATTGACCTCATCTGCATGGCCACCTCCTCTATCAGAAACAATCACTGCTCTGTTTACGCTAGTTGCGTCGTCCTAGGCTCTTCTGCTTGTGCTGGAGTCCCCGCCGAAAACCGCCTTGGGCCGCTGGCCTTGGTTTGCGATGCAATGCGATGCGATAGAGAGGACAAGGCCGGCCCGCCTGCCGAGGCGATGCTGTTTGGCCATCTAACGCCTACTGCCCCGCTCTCCCTTGTCTATAGAGGTAATTTGCAGCCAAGTGCGCGCCACACCATAGAGGACTTGGACACAAACGCTTTGACTCGTACTCAGTCGGGCGGGGTTAGTGGCTGGATGCAGATCTAGACTTGTGGCAGCGGAACTCGTCGTGGGAGGGCTGGCAGGTCTCTTGCCTGTGATTTTCCCAACTGTGGCTCTGGTTTGGTGCTGAGCTCCGCGCCGGAGCTGGAACTCTAGGGACCTGTGGTTGCCACTGTCTCGTCCCTTGACCTGAGGCACGTTGGTCGAACGGGGTGGCTGGAATTGGTACAAGTGCCGCATACGCTCAGACCCAGGGTCCGTGACCTGGAGGCAGCCCAGAACCGAAGTCGATTAAAGCAACTTGTCAGCGGGCGCATGCAATCAAGGGCCTCCGGCCGTGCTCTCGTGCGCACAGACACGACTGGCAATCAGGCGTATTCGCCGTCATAAAGAAGACCGGTCAGTGGTCACTGGCGCTGCACGTAGGCTTTTCCAGTGTGGGAACACTCGCGTCCACCTGCTTCACGACTGGACTGCTCCGCACACTTTATCCAAGACAAAGAAAGGATCAGTGTAATGGACGCCCGAATCGCGTTGAGTGTATGCTATGCTATCGGGCCATTCCCAGGCGCGCGAGGCGGAGTCACGACATTGTAGGCAGCATTGAGCCAGTATATTGAACTTCCAAGGTCCTTGTCCAGATCCACGAAACGGAAACGAGTAACGGGAGCAAGGCTTGGCAGCAGTCAGGTTCGACTATAGGCGAAAGGGTCAGAAGATGAGCCCCGAAGCGGTTGTGCGTTGTCGCCTGGGCTGGAGACACGGGTCCAGTTAGCCAAAGGGAGGGATTGGGCGAAGCCTTGTGCATGTGCATGGGCGGGGAAGCAAGTGCACCGCCTCTGCACTGAGCTTCGTTGGCAAGCATGCGAGCCTCTGCTTGGCAACAAGCGCGGGCAGCGGAGTTTCGATCTGGCAGGGCTAGCTTACCAGCCTAAGTGGGTAGGTAGGAGGCTCCAGGACGGAGAAGCTGGTGACTAAGATTTGCTCATTGGTGGGCCGTGGCGATGGGCTGGACCGCGGAGATTGTAAGTTACTTAGCCACCTACGTAGTCGTTGACGGGTGAATATCAGCGGTGGGGACGACGACGAGGGCAAGGGAGGAGACAAGGTCGGGGTGGAGAGGGTTTACTTGACGCTGTGGCTCGTCCCGTCTCGCATGGCGACTGCATCCGCAATCGCCGGGCACTTGGACGGTCACTGGGTGCAATGTACGGGGACTACAGGCCTGTCTACCCAGGCTAAGTATCTAGTCGTGTCGTTATGCGCTTCGCCCTCTCCTCTTGTGGCTCCCGCCCGCTGCCTGCGCCACCCCCACTTCGTGTCGCGCACAAAATGGCCCGGGCGCTGAGACATAACCTTATGATGCGACGCCTCCCGCTTCTCTTATAGTGGTCAGCAACGATGACACTTTTTGAGGTGTTTTTGCGGTATCGCTATGGAATATCGTGTGAAGCGCACTTGCCTAAGGAGCGCCAAGAGAAATCCTGGAATTACCGCGGCTTTTGACAAGCAGCCGAGTAGTAGGGGTAAAGTTCCTGCTTCCATTTTTGCCGACACCTCGGGCTGGGACTCGGGCCAGCCTAAGCGTGCGCAGAGGGACCTTTCAAGAGATTCAAAGCTGCGTGCGTGTCGTCACATGAGGCAGACGCGACGACTCCCACGGGTTGACGCCTTTGCTCGCCGCCGGAGCCGCACCACTTGCCCCCCAGCCGCCCGTGATATTGCCGGCCTCAGCCACACCTGCAAAGAGGGGAAACCCCGACTGTAGCTCCGCCAAATGTTGCGGCTTGACCCGACAAGACAATCAGTCGCCTGTTGCTGTTTTCCTGGGGAGGTGAGATCCAGCGCATGTCCCTTGTCAGTCAGTCGGCATGGGGCGGATGGGCCAACCTCATGACGCACACGGCCCGTCGTCATGTTCTACCTCGGCCTGACACCGAGCAGGGCGGAAAGAGAGGCGCGGGATTGCTCAGCCGGGGGGGATCACTCCGCATGTCCACCTTCAGGCGTCTCTCCCGCCCGATGGTGAACTGCACGCACCAAGAGGTGCGGAACCTTCTTCGCCTATCGGATCGCCGCGCACAAGCGATGCGGCGAGCAAGCATCGAGCAAGGGCGGAATCTCGCATCGGTGCGTTGCATTGCGTTGCGTTGCGTTGCGTTGCTGTGCTGCGTACCGCGTGCCGGCTGTGAAGATGGACAAGCCGTCGGTTCCTGAAGGTGAGAGCGCGGCACGGGGACAAAAAGGGCCGAGGCAGACGCAAGACGCAGCATGCAGCATACACAGTCTTGTAGGATGCTCTACTTGGCAGTCTCTTGTACTCGACTATGAGCGGCCTTTCCAACGGGCGGCTGTAAACGTCTTTTACAGCGGAGCAGCATCATCTTTTTCTTCTGCCCATGTCAGGGGGGATCGGAGGGCGGCCTGAACTCTGTCCTTGCGCCGCCTGAATTGTGGTGCGAACAATGACACTGTCGCTGGAGTGAATTGTCACGCGAGTGCGGACATGCTATGCTCTGCGCCTCTTCGTGATCGATGTTGTGAGATGCAGCGACAAGTTGCAGCTCCTACTAATGCGAGACGGCAGTTGGCATGTCAGTCAGCAATGCGCAAGCACACGTGTTCATGCAGCGTCCGACCAACAAGGTTTGCTATTGTCTTGATAGAGGGTTGCGGAGTGCTTCCCTCGCCTGTTTGCCGACCGGGCGCGTACCACGGTCATCATCGCTTGCGGTGAAAGGGCATCGACAATTGGAATGAGTGACAAAGGAGATCGGGCATTCATCGTGTGCGTAAGTACAATAATGATCCGACCGGTTCAAGGGTGCGTAGACCTGTGGGAACCTGATTTGCAGGGGAAAAGTGGGCAACAGCAGCCGGCAAGGGGGGGGGGGG
>RRYC01000085.1:0-37484 GCA_004016185.1 Quambalaria eucalypti
GGGGGACCGAATCGCATGTTGCTAGTTAGAAGCCACGGAAGCGAAGGGCAAGCAAGCAAGCAGCGAGGTTCACGCAGGTGGCTGCGATCGCTTAAGGGCGGCGTGGAAGCGTTGCGGTTGCAAGCTGCCGGTCGCAAGCTGCCATCAGTTGGCGCAATTAAAGCATCATTACGCCTGCTGTCCCTCTCCAATGGCTGGTACATTTGGCTGCAAAGCTTCGTCTGGCAGCGGCGACGGACCTAGGGAGAGTTGGGAGAGAGCTGAGCTTCAGCAAGCGCAGGATATGCGCAAAGACTTGAGAAAGTACGCAAGCGGAAGGTTGGAGGGCAAGGAACTGCCTCACCAAGGCAGTTGCACACAAGCAAAGCAAGCGCACGAGTGCGACAAATTGCCAGACTCGAGGGGCGCAGCGCAGCATACAGGACTTTCTGAAGACCTCGCCTGGAGTGCGGCCCCAAGTTGAGATTACCGCCGGACGGAGCTCGCTGTCACACCAGAAAGAGAAACGCTGAGGGCTCGTCGAAGCTCGCTCGTCGTTCGTCATCAGAAGACGGACTTGCAGACGAAGCAACGGTACGGGCGTCGCGCGTGGCAGAGACGAACCTCGTTGGAGATCGAGCAGATCGATCGACTTCCATCGAGGAAGCTCTTTGGAGAGGCTTCCATCGAGCTTAAGTGGGCGTGCGCAGGCAGAGGTGAGATAGGCGAGAGGCCGGACGGCGGGGCGACGGTTGTTTCGCTGCTGAGAAGGAAGGCAAAGACGTCGACGGACGTCGACGGAGCCAGCTGCGCGAAGATCTGCACGGGAATCGAGCTACCCGAGCAAGACGGGCACATTGGCGGTTGACGTGCTCATGCACCCTTCGACTTGCACCGCACCGCATCGCATTTGCATGCTGCTCAGGGGGGCCACCACACGCTGCAATTGCAGGCAGGTCCTATGGGATGAGACGCGGCAGGCTTGGCGCAGCGTCTTTATAAAGCGAAAGTAGAAGCTTGAGCGCGCGCAAAGTGAGCGCGCAGCAATTGTGCCCCAGTGCGAGCGGTCAAGTAAGCAGTCAGCCAGTCTATTGAGTGGGTGAGGGGGAAAGCCTGCTAGCACCAAACAAGCACAAGGCACCCAAGCACAGTGGCCCGGTAGGCCCAGTAGGCTCCCATGCCAGCGCTCATGCCCCCCACTGAGAGGAGAGAGACAAGCAAGCAGCAGCTCCACCGTCAGCGCAGCCATTTCTCCTTGGAAGCCTGTGGCCACGCGGCACCTAAGTAATTCACAGTCAATTCAGTGGGGGCCACTGGCAAAGTGCCTCTCCCGCCTCCTCTTTGACTGACCGGTCGCGGTCCCCCTTGCCGCGCTCCTCCTCCCTCCGCCTCCGCCTTGAATCTCTCGTCCGTCCTTGTCGAGGCACACTGGTCCTATCCCCGCCACGACACGACACGCGCGCATCCAGTCCCAGCCGGCCCAAGCACACGCCGACCGCGCCCCACCCACGCCTACCACTTGCCCAACTCCGTTCATTGCCAGTGTGACTGGGCCGCCCATCCTTCCACCGGTTGCGCCACTCCTCTCGTCACCTCCCCCTCCCAACGAAGCCCCCTCTCCCTCTGAACCGCTCTCCTCATCCACACATTCGCTCTGACATCCGGTCGCGGCTCATTCCAGATCACCTCACCTTCATTTTCCCTCTCTGCTCCGTCCGTTAGCATCGACGCGACCCTCGAAGCCTCCGCTCAATCCGCAGACCAAGCCCATCACCCGAGTTCCCTTCGCCCAGCGGCCGGCGCTCGCCCAATTTAATCTGTCCTGTTCCCTTCAAGCCGCACGCACGATTCGGGCACTCCTAGCCTCTGCAGCATCGCGCCCACCGTCCCATTCCTCAAACACCCACATCAGCATCTAATAGCGATTCACACCAGCTCGATACCACACGACCTTGATCCGGCGTGAACGAGAAGAACCGACGCACCCTCCGGTTCTCACACAAAGCAACCCAAGCCTTTCGCACTCGACCCAGTCGAGCATCGCTTGCGCCCTCGACGAGAACGCGCAGACAAAGCCACAAGCCTTTGTGCTGCGCTGCGCCCACAGAGCAAACCGCGCCTTACTCTCGGCACTGAATTCCGACTCCGTCCAGTTCGACCGCCCCGCCGATACACTCGACATCGCTCGTACATCTTTCCCCCCACCTCTATCCCCTTTCAACATCTGGGAAAGTAGGACTGCTCGGATTCACCCCGCTTCTTTACCACCATGAATGCACAATTCCTCAGAGAATACAAACTGTGCGTATTGCTCTACTCGGTGCCGACAGGAGAGCATTGTGTCCCGTGCGAATGGGAGCAAAGGCGCCTACGTCGCCCAGTGCTGTCGGCCATGCCTCTCACCGAGGGTCGATCACAGCGCCAAGGATCGCTACTCATCACTCATTTGCTGACACGTTCATTTCTGCATTTCTTCCTACGCCACTTCACAGTGTCGTCGTGGGAGGCGGAGGCGTAGGAAAGTCTGCTTTGACGATTCAATTCATTCAAAATCAGTTCCCGGAAGAGTACGACCCGACCATTGAAGGTATGTCCGCGCTGCGGCTTGCTCAACGCAGTTTTTGTCCGTCTGCCGAGCTGACGCCTTGCCGACTGGCCGCATCTGCTCCCACGTCTCGTAGACTCATATCGGAAGCAATGCTTGATCGACGATGAGGTCGCGCTGCTGGACGTCCTAGATACTGCTGGCCAAGAAGAATACAGGTGAGTATTTGCGGCCTCGATGAAAAAGTGTCAAACGTCCGCAGCATCTGATCGTAGACGCGCCTGTACCTCACTCCCCTCGATCTTCCAGCGCCATGAGAGAACAGTACATGCGCACCGGCGAAGGCTTTCTTCTGGTCTACAGCATCACATCTCGAGACTCCTTCGACGAAATCTCCATCTTCCACCAACAAATCCTTCGTGTCAAGGACAAGGAGTACTTCCCCGTCATTGTGGTTGCAAACAAGTGCGATCTGGATTACGAACGGCAGGTTGGGACACATGGTGAGTCTTTCGATTCTCAGATTACCATCTGCCGTCCATGCAACATTCTGTGCGGAAGCTGACCAAGCACCGCTCCGGAATCGTCTTGTATCACAGAGGGGCGCGAGCTGGCCAGACATTTCGGCTGCCGTTTTATCGAGGCGTCCGCCAAGCAGCGCATCAACGTAGAAGAAGCCTTTTCCAGTTTAGTCCGAGACATCCGTAGATACAACAAGGAGCAGGCTGTGGGGAGGCCAGGCGCTGGCCGAGCCGTCAACGGCGCGGGTCCGCTAGGAGCCACCGACGCCGCACATCCATCGGACGGCAGCCATTCGGGAGGCTGCTGCAAAGGCTGCAAGGTAATGTAGATGACGCATGCGTTGTACACTCGAGCCGAAGGAAGAAGCTTGGGAAGCTGCTCTTGCTGGCCCTCTTCGTACACGCAAACGGCACATCGAAGGCAGCTAAGCCGGACGGGAGGGCGGGTTTCAGGTTGAGCGGGGAAGGCTTCACCAATCATGCCAAGCCAAGCCCACGTCGTGCCAAGCATCTCTTTTCTTTTCCCCAGGTCTCCTACACCTTCGCAACTTGTACGTGGTTCCGCCGCGAATCATCCGTGCGATGGTTCTAGGTTATTCGCTCGCTCGATGACGACTGCGCGAGGGCCAAGCTTCTCTGGACCGGGGTCCTCTCGGGCATTATACCTCTAGACATTAGGCTGCAGCCGCTTGTCAACCCAAGGGCCTCGTTGAACTTCTTTCGGACGAAGGAGCAAATCATGCAGTCGTCGCCATTGTCTCCTTGTTTTCAGTCTCATTCCTTGACCACCCACTCCCTCTCGGACACCGACTCGGATGACCACAAGGGAAGTACAACTGGTCCATCTCTGCCGCGTGGGTCAGTGGGTGGTGGGTCCTTGTATAGTGCACCAATGAAGAAGAGTACAAAAAGAGCGTACTTCAAGAGAGTGGCCTGTGCGATGCGATGTCCTCTGCTGTACTTTGCTCCGCGTTCGGTTGCCACTGCCGACTGCTTCAGCCATTCCCGTCTCCCCACTACCCTGGCCCATTGTCCTCGATGCTGGCCTTGTGCTCGCCCGCCCTGTTGTCACGATAAACCTGTGCTCGGTATCGCTCCTCCCGTTCCTGCTGCAATTCGATCAACTCGTCTCCTTTGGCTCTGATGCTCTGTGCCATTGACGATGACCTTGTTCGAGGAGTAAGATCTTTGTCCCGCGCTAGCTCGCTAATCCTTGCTCAGCCGTGGCCAGCCCAGGTCGAGGTCAGTCAGTCACGTCGCGGTTCGCGCCTGCCTCGTCCGTCGCGTCGTTGGACGAGCGCGTTGGCCGATCCTCGGTGTGTTGCCTAGGCGCGTCATGGCCTTTGCGCCGGTGAGAGCCCGTCGTGCGTCGCGTCGCGACTTGGCCGTGGGCTATCCTCCTCTGCCCGGCCACAGACCTCAACGCACGCACCCGCCCCAGACTGCCCAGCCGCCCAGCTCCACGAAGAGGTGAGCTCGCATCGGTACGCCCCATCCACTCCTTCCCTTTCTTTTCCACGCTCTGCACGCCCAAAACAAGACGAGATTGGATTCGAGCAGCAGTCACGAGTCCCACACCTCCATCGAGCCGCCGTCAAGCATCCAAGAATCTCGATTGCTTTCTCGAGGACTTCCCAAGACGAGAGCATTGCTCTAAGCCAGCTCCTGGTCGCCCTTTGCGATCTTACCTCTCCAGCTGCCACGCTTTCTGGTTTCACACTCTTACATTGTACAAGTACGGACCAAGCCATTCCTTGTCTCCTATCATTTCACTCCATCGAGCAACAATGTCAGGTAACGGAAAGCTGAAGAAGGAGGGGACCAGCAACCACAAGTTGTAAGTATGATCTTAGCAACTGGACGACGACGACGACCCTTCCCACCCCGACGGCCCTTCCATCCTGTAGCCTCCTACTTGGCCGAACGCTGCTACCGTGCGCAACGGCAAGGCCAAGTGTGCTCATGATGCGCTGAAGACCTAGCCACGGCACGCCCTCTGCCGAAAGCGGCTGCTGTGGAGGTCCCATCATCAGATGCGACCTTGAGAGCCGGCTCCTGACACCACATTCAACCCTCTTCGATGTCCATCTCTTTCCAGCCAAGTCGGTGATGTCGTGCTAGCCAAAATCAAGGGCTTTCCCTCGTGGCCAGGTGTGGTGAGTGGGCTGCGAGATAGCATCACCAGACATTGCCGCCTATTCTGCATGGCACTCATCTTGGTATCCCTTGTTCCTTCTTTCGCCATTGCCAGCTCGTTGGAGATGATCAAGTGCCAAGCGAGGTACTGGCTGAGAAGCCCAAGGACAAGTTCATCATTCGTTTCTTCCCCAAAGCAGACTAGTGAGCTTGTTTCTCTCGACGCAATAGGTCGAATGTGCTTTGGTGATGCCGACATGCTAACCCGTCTCGGATTCCGATTCACGTCCTTGCCTCTTTCTGCAGCCAATTCCCATCTTCACGCGACTTGACCTTGCTGACCAAGGAGGAATGCCAGGCTTACGTCGAGGACTCCCACAGGAAGGAAAACGAACTCAAGGAAGGCTTTCGAATTGCCGCAGACCCCACCGAGTGGATTGAGCAGCAGGACGAAATCGTGAGGTTGTCTGAGAAGGCTAAGCAAGAAGCTGAGCTCGAGGAACAGGAGAATCAGGATCAGTTGGCAGAGGCCGACGAAGACGACGACGACGACGACGTCAAGCCCGAGGGCAAAAAGAGGGCTTCAACCTCCAAGCCAGCATCTTCCTCCAAAGCAAAGAAGGCCAAGACTGAAGGCAAAGCGACATCCGTGCCTCGCAAATCGGCTGGCGCTGACGAGGAGGCAGGAGAAGACGGAGATGACGCTGGGACAAAAAGGGTTCGTGCTTGGCGCCATTCCCTCCAGCGCGCATTCTTGCCAAAGGACCGACCGCCAACCGAGCAAGACGTCGAAAGTCAGGACCAGGTCTTTACCGTCGTGGAGAAGGCTGACATTACAGCAGAGCAGTTGCGCGAGACCAAAATTGGCAAGGTGATGCGAAAAATCGTCGGCCTCGACAAGATTCCGCTCGACGATGTTCACCATTTCCGCGAGCGATCTGAGGCACTGCTTGCCAGGTGGGCGCAGACCCAACAGGCTGGAGCACCAGCCGGAAGCACCAACGGAGGCGATGCCGCAGCAACCGACGGCGATGGCCCAGCGAAGGATCGCGATGTTCCATCGAACGACCAGCCCGATCAAGACCACCCTGGAGACTTGACGGAGCTGCCCCAGGATGACGAGTGAGCATTCTCATGAGTCGGCTTTGCGCGTCAATTCTGGCAAGGCGTCAAGCCAGCTCCGATTCTAAAGCTCCGTGTCACCGGCAGCAAATCAGAGAAGGCCAGAAGTTGCCGACGCGCCTGGCCAAGTGTTGTTTCCAGGTACTGGCGCTTGTCGGGATTGTCAAGATCGTTCTCGTGGCTCACCAATCTCAGCATGCGGCGACCGAACGATTCGATGCAGCAAATAAAGTTGGAGATTTTGACGGATCAGATAGGGTCAAGACGAGAACGGCGACCAGAGAGAGGCGCCCGCTTCCATTTACTCCCTCCTCGCCAGCTTGGCAAAGCGGATGCTGAGCGCAGAAGAGTCCGAATCGATGCGCAAGAAATCCGTCCCCGTGTCCGTGGCCTTTCGACGCCGACGCCAACGGCGCCTTGCCCAAGTTCGGTCCGAGATCCTGCTGTTCGTCTCTTCAAGTACTCACATCGATCGAATTCCTTGCGCTCGTGGTCTAGTCTTCCCTGTTGCCTGTGACTGTAGTGCGTCTTTCAAAAGTCTCCCGTGTTCAAATGCAGTCATCCTTCCTCTTGTCCCAATGAACAATGTGTGGCAACTCCTGCGAGGGAATTTTGAAAACTAAGATTGATTTATAGCAATGGGCGAGAAGAGGTTCGCAGCAGCACAGGTAGCAAGGACAGAGGGCAGAGGTCGATGAAGCAAGCCGCGAGCTGCGAGTCAGGGGGCAACAGTGTGGTGTGGGAGTATACAGTGGTTTGGTCGCGCAAGTCTAGTAGTACAATTGTGGGATTCGCGTCGTCGATGGAACGTTGCTGGAGGCGGTTAGGGCATCTCGGTGTTGAGCAAGGCAGGACAGACCAGATCAAGCCGAAGGGAAATGGCTTACAAGCCCTCCATGGCGTTGCGCATCTGCACGGCAGCAGCCGCTGCCTTGCGGCGTGCGCGCTCAGCCATTCCGCTTCCCTCTTGGTGACCTGATCGGAAGTCGGTAGAACTGGATCCGAACTGCGCAGCGCTGGAGATCCAGCCAGAAGGCGTCGCCTCGCCGGCCTTTTCGACGAACTTGGCAGTGGCGTCCTTTGCGGCATTGTACCGCGGGGCGGAACCCTGCCCGGGCTGCGACCAGAGGGACTTGACGGCTGCGGCTGCGGCGGCTGCGGCGGCGCGCGTGGTGGCCATTGCGGGGGTATTGTCCGAGGTCATGGCCTGGCCTTGGCCGCTGGATGAGTTGGTAGAGGGGACCGACCACGATGCCAAATCGTGGAATTGGCTGTTGGGGGGAGGGAGAGGGGTGACACAGCATGTAGCAGGGACGTGTAAGCAATCGGTGCGCAGTGTGTACGAGTGCGAGGCAAAGTGTGGTACGGGTACTCACCGGTTGCGCAATACAACGCGGCCGTCGCGGTTCCTCATGTACTTGGAGTCGGCGCCCGCCAGCGCCTGAGCTAGCTTCCCGGCGTTACCAGCGAGGCTCGGTGCTGCGCTGCTGACGCTAGTGCTCATCTCGGCGGAGGCCCCGCTGGTAGGACTGGGAGTCGCCTTGGAGCTGCTTGTGCTCGTGTTGGTCGCTGGGATGGCAATGGATCGTGAGCCGATGCTGCCTGCCATGGAGAGGCGCTGAGTCTGGCGCGTTGCGGCGCCGATGGCGGTGCGATAGTGGGCGGGGCTGATCATGATGGCGAGCTTATGAGTGGCGATGTGCTTGGGGATGTGGGCTTGGCTTGGAGATGTCTGTACCGGTCAACGATGCTTGAAGTAGGCTGTATCGGTGGCTGATGCTTCTTGCTAGATCCGGGGGAGCTCTGATGCTGTGACTGGCCGATGGTTTATATATGGCGTGGCCACTGCTTTTTGCTTCGGTCACGACGCCGGCTCATGATGACGCTGCCAGTTGCACTCTCTTGTCCATGTCTTGCCGCCACTTGCCGCACCGGCCCAGTCACTCCCCCTTGCTTGCTAAAGTGGTCGCTGAATCGTACCGCTTGAACTGTGCGCCCGTAGGGTGTCGGCTCAAAAGTTTGACGCTGATGAACGCATCGCGATCTTGATTGATTGCTCACGCCCTCCGCCAGTAAGTGCACTAGGCCTGCCTTTTGGCGGCCTCAGAGCAAAGGGCCAACTGGCATCGAAATGACTTAGTGATCAGGCCAGCCAGCCCCTTCATCGTCCTCTGCTCCTGTGAACGCGAACAAGCCTCGATGCGAAGATTGTAGGATGGTAAAATCGTGCCGCCGCCGTGTCGTCCTGCCCTGCCCTGCCCTGCCCTGCCCGTCGCAGCCGGAAGTTGTGGCGGCGGGGTGATTCGCTTGCTGGGTGTCAGAGGAGAAGGCGTCGGTGAGACAATTGGATTTGCTTTTCGAGTTGTTGAGCTAAGCTGAACTTGGAGCTTGAACCTGCGGCACTTGGCGTCAAGGTTTGGCGTGGGTGTGGGCAAAGGGTCTGCCTGTCTTGTCTGAAGAGTGCGGCGGGGCCCCGCAGGGTCCGTGAGAGTGCGTCTTGCCCACCTGGGACGAGCAACGAGACAAGGGCACTGGGCAAATGCACGCACGCACGCACGTCACGACTCACGCGGACGTCCGCCCCCTCCGCCCCCTCCTCCGCCCCCTCCGCCGCCCCGGTCTATGGCGGGCGAAAGGTGAGAGAGAGGCTCCGTGCACAAGCCATACAAGTTATGGTCGTGTTGGCCTAGGAGCAGAGGGACTGCTCAGCATTGGCAATCAGTACCACCAACTTCCCCCCTCTACGCCCTCGACGCCGGTGTCAGTCTGTCAGTCTCATTGCGGTATGAGAAGCGAACCTGGAAAGGCGACTGGCAATCAGGTGACAGTGCAGCGACAGTGCGGGACTTGAGGCCCGATCCCATGCACGAACCAAGGTTGGAGGTGCATGTCCAGCGTAGTTTATGCAACCGGCTCGCAATGAGCCGGCCGGATATGCCCATTTTCCGGCCGGCCTGGGCCCTGCCCTGCGGCCCGCGCTCATGGCGTCATCTGAGCCTGCGCCTCTGGAAAAGACGACTGACTGACCGCGCCCACAAGGCCATGCAAAGCATCCTCCCAGCCGTCGGATCCCGCACTGACCCAACGAATACAATGCTACAACCTTGATCGCAGCACAGGCCCACGAGTGGCGCATCGCATCGCGCAATCGCAACGCCTAGCCGAGACCGCTGACCGCGCCTGGGGAGCATTGTTTCCACGAAGCATCGGGACATTGTGATTGTGCATTGTGCGGGGCACCCCTTTCAGCAGATGGATAGGATTCACCTGGCGGGTCGAGCATGAGGCTACGCACGGATCCGCTTCTGGCTTTGGCGAGCTTACGGCTTCAAGGGGTGAGGCCGGGGCCTAGACCCTTTGGTCTAGTCTAGGGAGCAGAGCACACTGTCTGTCCCGCAGATTGTGTCAAGTGTACGTGCGCGCGAGCGATCGTGGCCGGTTAATTTGTCAGGGATGCGTCTCGGTGGAACGCGCGATCTTCTCTTGCGGCTACTCGGATAGTCTACTAGCAGAAGTAGCGGTACAGCTGTGCGCACCGTGCGGACAGTTTGCCCGCCGGCGAAGTTGACACATTGGTCATGACTGCCGTCTCTTCAGCGCGAGTCCCTCTGGGGGAGAGGGTCAGTCCTGGGTAAGAATCGAAACAGAAGCGTATCACAGCCGACGTCAAGGCAAGGGTATGTACAAAGTTCGCTAGTATTGCTGCCGGAGTCAGGGAGCGAGAGGAAGAGTAGAAGAAACAGAACGAAGACATGGAATGGCAAGTCGTTGATCGTCGGGAGTGGGTGGCAAGCGTAGCAAATAAGTCAAAAGGTGGATGCGATGCGAGTCAAACAGTCAGAAAGGATGAAGAGGGTAGCGATCTCGTCTGGTGGCGGGCGTGATTTCGTCGGTGGCGGCGACACTCGTGGTCACTGAGCCGCGAGTTTCTTGCACACATCGATCATTGCGCAGTTCCCTGCGGGCGTGAAGCCAGACCAGTCCGAGCAGAAATATTCCTGAGCGTCTCCTCCTCGCGCGACTTCTGCGCCCTGAGCATAGCCTCGAACGCAGACAGCTCGGGAGAGGTCAGGCCAGGGCTCGTCGCAGTCGGGCCAGTCGGACCAGAGGGCGGGCTGGACCCTCCATTCGTCCCCTGGCCTGCCGAAGTAGACATCGTGCTAGACGCCGTGCGATTGCGCGGGGGCCGCGTAGGGGGCGTCCTGTATCCCGGGATGGCAGGCGACGCGGGCTCCACGGTACGTGCAAATGACTTCGGCGATGATGTGAAGGATCGATCGATGGGTGAACTGCCCACGGGGCCGACACCCAGGCCGACATTTTTCTGCCCGCTCGCACTGCCGGTGGTCGCCGACTCGTGGGAGCTGGACGTGCCAGTACGACTAGGGGTAGCCGTCAGTGGAGTGCCAGCCGGCGAGGGGAGCAGTGTTTCGGTGTGTGCCTGCAGCAACATTGTGGCCGCTTGGGCAGCAGCCAGGCTATCGTCCCAAGGCATATGCCCAGGCGAAGGATCGGCCAGGATCTCGTCATAGTCGCCGTTATCGTCTGCGCCTCTAAAATGGTCCGAGCTGATACCCTTTCCAATGCCCTTGCTTCCGCTGAAGCTGCGGACAGCAGGCGAGATCGGACTCGATGTGAACTTCTTGAAAGCCCCTCGCAATGCACCTGGTCGGGGACTGGATGCATGAGGTACGTACGGACTTGCGACCGGGGCTCTGTCCCTGTCCGTACTGAAAGACGTCCGCGGTAGCGAGGGAGATGAGCCGCCTTTCCCGATGAAGGGGAATCGGGCAGACCGTGGAGTCCGTCGTCCAAACGATGGACTCGGCGAGGGAGCCATATCCCTCTCGCGGCTTTCGGCCTCGTCACCGCGGCCCATCTCGTGAGTCTCGAGAATCTCCTGCGGGGGCGACAATTGCAGATTGGGTGGCGTGGCATGCTTCTTCCCCAAAGAAGCGCGTTTCTCGGAAAATGACTTGGATGCTGGCGAAGGGCTGGCCGCAGCAAGAGCCCCTGGGAAGTCGGAGTCTATCGTGGTGACAATGTCTGACTCTGCGTCACCGTCGATGCTTGGCCTGACCAACCGCACTGCCATGGACCCGATGGTCGACGGCTGCTCCTGCAGCGACCGATTGGCGGCGTCGTTGCTGCTACTTGTTGGGCTTCGCGAGCCCTGGGACATGCTGTCCTGCTCTTGGATGCCATCCAAAGTTGGGTGCACGAAAGCGAGTCTTCGGGTCCCCACTGTGAGCACAGTCTCACGCTCGTCATCCATGCCATCCCAGGCTTCGGCTTCTCCTTCGGCCTCGACGCTAGCTCCATCGTCACTTCCAACCTTGTGAGACTCGCTCAACAGAGCAGGACTCAAAGACTTGTGGATGGTCGGCAGTTCAGGCTGAGAGTCCGTAGGTGGTCGGACGCGGTCACGACCGAAAGACTTGCGGCCAGCAGCAACGACTTCCAGAAACGGCGAGCGCTTGGTCTTGCTCGTGGCAGAGCCGTTGCTGACACCTCCATTGGGGCTCAAGTTGTTGCCGCTGGTGCCAGGGTTCTGCTGCACCTGCGAAGGCGTTTCTTCACCAGGTGCCGTCGCTGCTGACTGATGGTGGAAGCTGAGTCCGACGGCCTCTGCCAGCAAATTCCGTCGCCACGCTTCGTCCATTCCGCCTTCTGCCAGATGGCTATTCTGTGAATCCGTAGATGTCATCGGCAGCGGTGGCACGGGCACGTTGTGATCGCTGACCTGTCTTGCACGTCGTGACGATCTCACCGACGCGATTGAAGAGACCCTGGAACGCCACCCTCCCGTCGGCGGCAATGGATCACTTGGCGCTTGAATGCCTAGACCAGCCATTCCCATGCTGATGGATGACATGTCGTGGCTGTCGTCGAGCGTCTCTGTCGTCTCGTCGTATGCATTCGGATACTGCGAAGTTGTGTCAGACATCTGGACGCTGCCGTGTGAGACAGAGGGCGGCATCACGCTAGAAGAGGCAAAGCTAGCCGGCGAACCTACTCGCTCGCTACCAAAGGACGCTTGCGACTTATTGCGGTCCTTTCTAGCTCTGGACCACAGACCGGCGAATCGGCCTTTGCTCCGTGCCTTTGTACCGCTCTCTGCAGCCATAGGGATATGCTGGACCGTCGACGAGGAAGCGAGCCCTTGCTCGATGGATGCAAGAGGCATGCGGTCTGATGCCCTGCTGTAGCTTCGTATGTTACTGATACGAGGCAGCTCAGGATTAGCCTGGGCCACCGCGCCGTTCACTTCATGGAATGCCTGTGCGGTCGGGCCGGAAGTAGAAGCAGAGGGACGCTCCGGAGCAGTCTCGTGGTGATGGAAGTCGTCTTGCTGTCGATGAGAGGCGCGCGAGGCGTTTGCCTGCTCCCTATTAGCGAGCTCTCTCCATCGTTCCTCGAACGTTGCCTTTTGAGGGGAGTCTGAGATGGAGTTCCGGGCTGCAGCAGAGGCAAAGGGATGCTGCCATTTCGAATGGGAAGGCCCTTGACTGTCGGCGTCGTGCTCAGCAATATCGTCTTTAGGGGGTAACTCCGGGACCATTGCCCCACCCGCCTGGCCGGATTGCCGCTCTGTGTTGCTCGTCTGCTCTATCCCCCGGTGACTCCCCTCGTCTTCGTCGGTGCCTCGAGCATCGAAGAACTCCGCTCCGTCTTCTGCTTCTTCTCCGACCAGGCTCAACCTCGGTCGCGGAGTCGCGCCACCCAAAGTAGGGGGTGAGAGAGTGCGATGCTCTGCCAAGGGTGGGAGAGAAGGTGGAAGCGGCGGAACAGGTGGAACAGGCGATGTCAAATCGTCGAACCTGGGCACAGGACGACGGGGGATATCCATCGACTGCGTGGCTCTCGGCCGGAAACGACTGGGTGTCGTCTGTCCACTGGAACGGTCGGAAGATGTCATGATGGACGGTATGCTGGAGGATGCTTGTGTGCCAGCGTTTTTGTCGGCGCCGCCGCTGCTGCCACTGGCCTTTCGGAGTGAAGATTTGAGAGATTTCAACCGCTTCCGGAATCCGCTGGTATTCGCTACGCTAGAACTAGTCTCCGAGATATCATCCGGGTACGCGGGGCCCGACTTGCTCAGCGTCAAGAAACGCGGCCTCACGGCGTCCATGGATGCCCTGATACGCGAACCGCCGCGACCACCAGTAGCAGAGACGTCTTCGCGAATAGGGCCTGACGCCTTGCGAGGCGTGAGGCTGAACGATTCTCTGAGAAGGTCCATGGAGGAGCTGCGCGTCCGCCGCGAAGAGTCCATTTGTGGGCTTCCGCTGGCAGGAAAGCGCAGATCGTGGTACGCGGAAGGCCCACGCATGTCCAGCGATTGGCGGACGCGCGGGGGTGGCTGAGTCTGATAGTGGGAATGTGACGATTGGGTGTGTGCGTGCTGCCCAGAGCCGGAATGCTGGGATGTAGAAAATGCCGTCCGGAAGGAAGAGCTGTGTGCGGTGGAGTCCTGGCCCATGTTCGAGGAGCCATTGCGAGAATGCGTCGTCGACTCTGGGAAGAAGGAAGACGAGATGGAATCGCTCTGCGTCTTGGACGAAGAACTAACGCTGCCTGGCTGGCGAATCCACTGTGACCTGTGCGCAGGCGGGTGGCCATCACCATTTTGCGGCCGTGCAGCACGACGAGGGCCCGCCATCTCCTCGACGAATTCTCCGTCCCGCGACGCCGGCGTGCCATTCGAGGGGAAGATGAATGCTCCGGTTGGTGTAGTTTCCGGCTGCTTTTCCGCCCTTGTCGGAGTGATCTGCGATGGTGACGGCTCTTTCACAACAGCTCTTGCTGGTAAGCTGCTTGCATACACGCCATCTATTGCCGCACTGGGCGCGAGATGCTGCGCCGACGAGGACGAGAGCGGCGTCAAAGGAGTCGAGGGTTCACTGCCCAGCGGCGGCTGATGGAGGGAAGAGCTGCTGACCCTAGGCGGTGGCAAGGGCGGAATCGGTGCTTTTGCTTTGCCCTTGGCACGGTCGCGGGGCTTTTTCCGCTTGCTTCGCTGACGTCGTTCCGCCAAGGTACCCCCGTTTGCCGATGGTGCTCCCACTGCCTGCAGAGGCAGCTGCTGATCCTCTCGACTCCGCTGCTCCGAGTGGGCGTGAGACACTGGGCGACGTCTCATCCGCCGTGATGGAGATGCCGAACGTGAAGGGGCATCTTCAGAAGACGAGGCCGACGATGACGCATGGCCATTATGGCTGCGATTGTGGGACTGCGCAGAGCCAGCTACGGGAGAGGCTGGTAGCATACTCGACGAACCCGGTGCCAGAGTGTTCAGGTTGCTGTGGCTGCCCGTAGAGGCTGCTGCGGGGTCTCCTCGAAGAGACCTTGCCTTGTAAGGCCCCGCCCCGGCAGACCCATCTGCGCCCTTTTTCCTCCTCGGAGCAGTTCCAAAGCGCTCGACCCAGAGGTGGTGGTCTGGGTGGGCGGGGTGAGCTGCTTGCACAATGGCGTCAGCATCGAGGGGAGGCGCGCCCGAAGTCGACTTGGCTTTCAGGGAGCGGTTGGATGATATGCGGCTGAGTTGATCAGCTGGCGGACTTGGAAGAGTCAAGGTCGGAGACGGATGCTGAAGATGATGTTGCGAGGGAGGGCGAAAGGACCAGGAATCGAGGCCCTGAAAGGTGGAGATCGAGGGGCCTTGGGACGAGCCTGCCATCATGTCGAACGAGTGGGTCTTGCTGAGTTGCGTCGTGGGTCGGAGGTGATGTAGACTGGCAAGCTCAGCACAGCTCAGCGCAAGATGTTTCAAACGAGCTGCGTGGGGCAGGAGGCGGATAGGGATGCGTGGTGAGAGTCCAGCACTCCGCTTTCGTACAAGGATAGCGCTCCAAGCTGGGCGTCCTCAGCAAGGCATTGCCGTGGCCCTGGGCGGATGGGCGGCTCTACTGCTGTCCGTACGACACAATCCGGCCCGAAAGATTACTCGTTCTCGTGTGGGCGGGGTTGCACGATTGCATTCAGGTAGCAATGGCGGCGGCGGCGGCCGACGTAGACGTTTGACCCCTCCGAGGGCAAAGATGAAGAGTCGCGGCTGAGCTCAGAAGCGAGGGGTGTTGCGGCCAGCCAGCTAAGCAAGCGAGCAATGGCAGTGAGAGGCGGCCTCGCAGGGGCAAGAGCTACTCGCGTAAAGAGAGGCTGCCGTGTGTGTGGCTTGCGGCGGCCCAAGCGTCGTTCTATTCGGATCGCGCTGGCGAGGAAGCGCTGGCGAAAGGGCGAGAAGGACAGTGGCGGTCTGTTGGATGGCGATGTCGTAAATGAAGAACGCGTGGATGAACGATGGTCGAGGAAATGGCGGAGATGGAAAGATGAGAGTAAGGTGAGCCGCACCGTGGTGAGTCGGAGTGAGCCTCGTTTGACCCGCGACGTTGGATGACCTGGTGATATGAGCAATGGCAAATGGGGAACGACGAAAGCACCGAGTTTGCAGGTGGAGCGGGATGGCGAGCACACAAGTCGAGGGGTTTCAACGGACAATGAACACGGGCCGCGGGAAGGAGGATGGACGGCACAGAGGGGCCAGACGGAAGCGTGGTCGTCGAGTCGTCGAGTATTTCGTCGAAAGCGCATGTACAGTACAGTATGGCGCGGGTGCCTGCTGTTCATTTAGCGTCACCAGTATGTGCGTCCGTGCGTCTGAGGGCGCGACACTGACCGGCTGGGTCGCTGCTGGGTCGCTGGGTCGCTGCTGCTGGGTCGAACAAGCAGATTGGATGCGATGCGAGGCGACACAACCGGCATCAGCCGAGCATGGAAAGCAGTCCACGGTCCACGGCCCAACGACCCACTCCCCCTATGTCTAATCCCGAGTCCGAGTCCGCGAGTCCGAGTCCGCGAATCCGAGTCCGAATCTGCCTTTGCCCTTTTCTCTTTGCTCTGGTTCACCGGGCCGTCGAGCCTCAGACGTCCAAGTGAGACCAAAGACTTGGGCGAGACAGGACACTGGTTAAGGGCGGGCGCGTTTCAGTCAGGTGCGGAATGAGCCACGACGAACTGACTGAACCACATTCACGTCCCAGTGTGCGTGTGCCACGCGTGGACGACGACGCCTGGGCAGATGCCAATTTACGCCTGTGTGTGCTCCTGAAGTCGTGCATGCGTATGTAATGTAAGAATGTGCAGTACGGCTGCTGCTGCTGCTGCTGGTTGGTCGACGACGGGTTGGGCTTCAAGACCGGTCTGCTGTTTGGCCTCGTACCGTTTGCCCTTAGCTATAATAGCCATTTGTCCCTGTCCTTTTCCCCCGTCCTTGCCCTCGCCTCTGCTCGTCTCTCGTCCGTGTCGGCTGAGATCTCGGTGAGCTCAGACCTGGAGGAGCGCGGTTCCCCACCCCGCGGCCCCCAATTTGCCCTGAACTGCACGAGGATCTTTTTTTCTTCTTCTGTTGCTGCATTGGTCCACTTGCCGGCGCTGGAGCAATCCACGATGCGGGTGGCGGGGCAAACTGCAACAGGGCAAGGGCAAACAACGTGGACGAGACGAGACGCCAACCTGCTGCTGCTGCTCCTGCCTGTGCCCGCCTGCCCGCCTGTCTGCCTGCCTGCCTGCCTGCTTGCCTGCTTGCTGCTGCTGCTCCTGCTGGCTGCTGTTCTCATGGCCACGAGTCGAGCTCGAGGCACACAGCCCCGAGGGTTCCCTTGGCTTGCCTTGGCTTGCCTTGCCCTGCCCGCGGCGGCGGGCGAGCGAGGTACATACATGTCGCAATCAGAATTCGACTGCTTCGCCGTCACCTCAGCCCAAGCCAATCAAAACTGTGCCTACCGCAGAGAACAACGCGACGTTCCGCGCAAGCTCGTCAGCGACCGATTCCGATCCAATCCAGCGAAGACTTTGCCAATACTTGTATTGATGCAAGGCTGCTTAAGCTGACCGGTCCCAGGCCAAGGGCGCCGCGGGTCAGGCAGCCCAACGCAGGCGTAGGCGTAGGCGCAGACGCAGGCGCAGGCGCTGTTGCAGACGCAGTTGCAGACAGACGGACTTGCATGTCTTGTTCAGGCACCGACTGCGACCGACTTGGCCCGCCTGCCTGACACGGCAAGTCGCGGTTCGCCCGGGATCCCACTCCCACCACCTTGCCCCGCCACTTGGACGGAGAGCGAGAGACATAGAGATCGTCGTCAAGAAAAGGGTCACTCACTCCATGGGCGTCGCGACGTCGAGGTGCAGGGCGAGGGAGGCGAGGAGAGATGGACGCAGGCGCAAGTGAAACTTGCACACACAGCCACGCGCACGCCAGCAACTTGGCTCTCAGCTCACCGCCGGGCAATGACCCCCACGCGGCAGCTCAGCAGTGGCAGTAGGGCAGCAATGAGCAAAGGCAGTCAGCCCATCTGTCCCCTGATGACCGATGAGGGGCGCGCAAACGCAGCATCAATCAGCAGGCCTCGCGGGGGCCTTCCTTCGCCGACGGCCGAGGTCCTGAGCGCGGCGAGTCGCAGTCCGTCTTTCTATCGATGACTTCTATCGAAGGTCCTCTGCGTCCTGTCTTTAGCGAGGTAGAAGAATCTCTCACATCTCACCATTCGCTTTCACACCGAGTGCGCCGGGAGAGAGAGGGTGCGTGTGTGTGCTCGCAGCTTGTACTTACGCTCGACGCTTCCGAAAGTCCGCCTACCCCTTGCACACGACTCCTTGCGTGGAAGCTCCATCTTCCAGTGCACACCAAGGCAGACTTACGCTCAGCACTTGCAAGATGACGCTAGATCCGCAAAGTCGGTGTCGCTTGAGCAGAGATCCGCTCTCCGCTGACAGTGGCGGAGCTTGGCGGGTGAGCCGCTGAGGAGCAAGCAATGTTGGGCGAGCACCTCTGCTGCGTCCGCCGGCCGCATCGCAACGCAGAATCAGTTCGGGCAGCCGCATTTCTCTTGCAACCGACGTCAGCTCCCTCGAGAGCATGCTCTTGCCTGTTGCGATTGCGGGCAGCCCTGCATACATATTGTACACTACCGCTGTGCTCAGAATCATCTGGCAGCTGCTAAGTACTGCCATTGCCACCGCCACCTTTTGCGTGATCAAACAGCAGTCATCAAGCCGTCGAATCGAAAGACGAAGATGTGCGCCAAGAAATGCTCGTTGCCCATGAGCAAACAGCGTCTCCCACTGCGACGCCTCCGTCTTCTTACACCTACCTGCGTGCGTGCGTGCGTGTATGCGTGGTGATCGTTCCGAGGATGTTCCAGCGCCGCCATCTCAGCACCAACGCTTTCCACGTGGGAGCAAGCGCCGGCTCTTCTCTTTCCCGGTTGTGGCCTGCGGCGGATGGCCCGGAAAGCGGCCCACGCCAAGCATCTCCGTGGTGCATAGGAGACGGTCGTGGCTTGTGTTGAAAGAGGGGTAAAGGCAAAGGCCACCCCTTTGCCTGTCGGCCCAGCAATCTTCACCCCCGACCTTCCGTACGACATAATCAAACCCCCGCAAAGTCTCAGACAAATGACTCAGTCGACGCCCTAGAGGACATTTAGGCCCGCGATGGCCGTGTGAAAGCCATATACCTCAGGCTTGCGTACAGCCTCACACGGTTCCAGCGGCAGCGGCAGCGGTGCCTATCACATCATATAAGTATACAGGATGCATCGGCATTTGTAAGGAGTGAATGCAGTGAGGGAACCGGCGGGCCAAGGTGTGCTGCTGCCCTGCGACGCTGGCGGAAGCGCCGGCGCAGCAGCCGGGAAAAAAAAGAGAGGGAAGAGGAACGTGTCGGATGACGATAAGAGGTTGGAACGAAGTGTGACGGACAAGTGTGGATTGTTGAATGGTTTGCCTGCTGGCCAAGCAAAGCGGGAAAATCATGAAAGCGAAGCGGAAAGGTGGGGACCACGGTCGTGACCCCATCTGAGCGATAACACATATGCCTCGCGAGGAATTGGGCCCCCTCGACTAGCCTGGAAGAAGCGGGTAGGGTGGGAGAGGGCCTCCGGTGTCACGCTAGCGTGCGAACCTTGTGAACAGTATGGACTCGATAAGCGCGCGGGTGGTGGAGATGATGCTCGGGTATAATGGCGTTCCTCGTCCTTCGCTTGCAGCACGGACGCACGACGTCCGCTGCCGACTGCCCAGATATGCTGACCCATGCTGAGGACTGGGAAGAATAAGGATAAGCCGCGGGACAGGAAAGACCTGTACCAGCGGTTTGCTGTCGATGCTACTCTGAATGCTGTTTCTGGGGTCTCCGACGATGTCATCTTTCGACAGTGGCTGGTCGCGGAGAAGAGCCCCGGGATCACCGAGCGAATTGACCCATTTCCTGCATTGGGTACCCATTTTGGGAGCCGATTTGGCTGTCGACCTCTGAGCGCCCACCCTCTCGTACGCTGTTGGGTACGCCTGAAGGATATGGAGAGACACCATTCATCGTCTTTGCGCTGCTGGGTACGCCGCCGTTGGCGTCATTGGGGCCGTGCTGCACAATGCCACTTGCTAGCTGGTGCTGCGTCGCTAGATTCATCTCTGCAAGAGGTTGGTCATGGAGCGTGTAGACCGCTGACGTCGTCTGCTGGCTCTCCTCGGGTCGTGCGGGGCGAGCCGACTTGAAATACGACCGGCGCGTTTGCTTGAGGTGGTCGAATGGTAGGAAATGCTCCTCCATCTGTCGCAGTTCCGGCGAGAGTGTGTTAATGTCCCTCTTCTCGTCTCGTTTCCGCGCTTTGAGGGGGTTGTCTTCCAGCAGCAGTTCCTCCAACTCGTGAGTCGCATCGAAATTGGCCTTTTTGCTATCCGGCTCAAAGGGTGGTTGAATCTGCTTCGCTTGAAGCGCGTCCCAGTCAATGCTGGAGAACCACGGATGACTCTTGAAATCATCCAACCCGCCTCTGCAGCCCATACGCTTGCGGACGTCCCTCTCCAACAGACCCTTGATACAGCTTATGGTCTCTCGAGTTACAATGGTGTCCACATTGTCGGGAAAGTTGCAGCGGTCGTTCATGATGGAATGCGTGAGCGCTGAGTTCGTCTTGCCTCTGAATGGACGCCGGCCGAAGAGAAGCTCGTAGGCCATGACGCCCAGCGACCACCAGTCGACGGAGCTCAGGTAGCCGCGCTTGGCGAGCACTTCTGGGGCCATGTATGCCATGGACCCGGCAATGGACGTCAGGGGTCTCCTCGGGGAGAAGTGCACTGCAATGTTGAAGTCGGTCAAATGAGCGTGGCCCTTTTCATCGAGAAGAACATTGTCCGGCTTGATGTCTCGATGCACAATCTGCAGATTGTGCAAGTAGTCCAATGCGCACGCCAGCTCTGCGACGTAGAAGCGTACGACTTCTTCTTTCATGTTGCCGCTTCTGTCTAGGTGAAAGCGCAGGTCGCCCCCCAGCATCAAGTCTAGCACCATGAACATATTCTCGTCGTCTTGGAAGGCATACTGTGGGGCGTAGGAATGACGGGGGTTGCTATCAGTCAGCGACTAACTCTTCTGGCCTTCTTCTCAGCACGTCGCGCGGCTCACTCACCCGCAGATTGCAAACAAAGGGGCTCTCAATCTCCTCCAATAGCCGCCGCTCCTGAATGATGTTGGACACGGCCCGCATCTTAACGCATTTTGCCTTGTTGATGTATTTGAGGGCATACAAAGTCTGCAAGAGCCGTGGAGATGCAGCATAGAATCAGAGTCAGAAGGAATGCGCTGGACACAGCATCGCGCAGCGGGGGCCGGATTTCTCGACTGACCTTTGTCTGCTTATGTTGCACCACTCGGACCTTGCCGAATGCTCCCTTGCCTACAGCTCTGAGAAGATAGAAATGGTACAGATCGACCGGTCCATCGAAGTCGATGACCTGCAGCGGAATTTGAAAGAAAGCGGGCAGGGACGTGGGCGAGTCAGGAAACTGTGCTGGGGAGAATCATTTTGCGTATAACAGCCAAAGCAAGACTCACCTCTGGTTTGCAGCAAAGGGCCCCCATACCGGATGTGACTCAAGTAGGCCAAGAGCAGGAGAGAACCGCTGCACTTGTGCCGGAAGATGGACGTGAGAGATCAAGCCGCCGTTGTGTGAAGGCTGGACGTGATGTCAGCGAGTCCGTTGGCTGCGAAGCTCAAGTATCGAAAGCTTCGAGACTCGTCCGAACTTGGTCTTGGATTTCGAGACACGGTCGGATAGTCGGCTGGGCAAGTGCGTCGTGTAATGTTCGAGCAGTCCAATCGTTCGCCAAATACTGTCAGCCAGCCAGTGTGAAGCGCCTTGGAAACGTCTTTGCCGTCGAGTGTACCGAATGAAACGAATCAGAGCCAAGCTTGGGGAGAAGGAACCTCGTTGCAGCGCCTTCGGAGATGCGGCTCGAGAAGATGGAGGAGAGGCCACTAGCCGATGGGGGGCAAGAGTACAGGCTCTTCCGGGGCGAAGGATTCGGCAGGATAGAGACGCGGAAGGCGATACGTGGCGACGAAATCGTCTGTGCGTGGATCGGGTATGAATGCAAATGGTTGGATATGTGTTGTGGGGAAAAGGGGTGGCCTGTGGGGCGTGGAGCGCGTCGCAGGTGTGTGTGTCTTGCAGCACGCGAGGCAGCACTGGTGCGGTTGCCTCTTCCTGGCGGTATGTAGGCAAAATGATTGGCGTGCTCAGGCAGAGATGGACGTTGAGTCGGGCGCAAGAGATTGGCAATGCCTGACTGAATTGATGATCCGGCCTCTGATTCCGTGTCGCGGGCGTCGTCCTGACCTGGCTTGGATACAATGTTGTACTGTATCGTTGTAGCCCTACTGAATGACCGCGGGCTGGACACAGTTCGTTTGAGGCGCTATTGTGGCCCCGCGGCGTGCTGCGAATTGGGCGGGCAGGGCACAGGGCGAGAGGGCCGCTCCGCCGCATCACTGGTGCCGCGTTCCGAGTTGAGTGTAGCCTTGCCTGGTCTGTGTGCAGCGCAGCGCAGCAGCCTCATGCGCTCGCGGGGCCTTGGGCTGGGCTTCAGCCCCGCGCCAAAGGACGGCGGCGCCTGCTCGTGTCGTGGGAACCAAGCGGGGACGACGCGCAATGGATGCCCAGAAAGCGCCCACGAACGACTTTCGAAACGCCCTCGGCATGGTTGGCCGGTGCGGGCGGTGGAACAGAGGCCAGGCGCGTCTGCCTGAGCGAGCGAGATTTAGGGCTCAGCGTCAACAACTCCATGCAACGGAAGCGCCACCCACATTAAAGTTGGAGTTTGACAAGGAAACAGTGATACGCCGCCGCCCATCTCGCGCTGGCAGCAGAAGAAGCAAGACGAAACAGCAAGCAAAAGTGAGAGACAGAGACAGAGAGGGAAAGATCTCCCCAACGACTGCCTGCGAGGGACAGCGGCGGCGACCGCGAGCGCCGAATGGGAGGGTCGTGCCTCCAAATCCTCAGCTGCCAATCGGTCAGGAGTGCGACGTCCATTGGCCTATCGGTCCGGCTACGGGCACTCTCGCGGAGCGCAAAAGGAAGGCCCACCACCGGCTTTTGGATGGGTCTACGCAGCGGTGAGTCTCAACTCTGTCCCAGCTAGACCACAGTCCATAAGTCAGCATGCATCGCCCTCCCTTTTGTTCTTCGTCTCCCCGCTGCACCTTGCCCGCGCCAGCCGATGCTTCCTCACGTGGTACCTCCAGCCTGTTTGTGACCCTTCCGAGTAAGCGCAGCATACTTGCGCGCCGCGCTGCGCTGTCCCGATGAGGGCCGAGGCCGCGATTTCGTCGAACCAGAGGCGTCTGAATGGAAATCATCTTCGCACTCACAACATCTTGGATGGATTGCTCAATCCCATAACACAGTATGACGGCCATGGACACGCCTAGGCTCCATCCGGTGCTCCTTCGACATCGGCGGGCTACGCAATGAGGGTCACCTCGACGTCTTACCACCCGACGACCAGGGCACAAGCTACGAATGACAGCATTGCCATGCGCAACGGCAAAATGGCAAATTCCCTCCGCTTCGCCGCTCGTGATCCCATGGAAAGATACAGGCTGCGGCCTGACGCCGTCTCTCGGCACCTCGGCGATGAGCTTCCGGGACCGCCACTGTAGGGGAGAAACCAGTGCCCCTTGGAGCCGCAGTTTGCGCCAACGATCCGGAGTATTCATTTGCCCAATTCATTCTGCAAGGCTCGAGGCGCGCTATGCCACTTATGGTTGGGGCGTCGAGAGTAATTCATTCCCGTCGTGACCAATTGAACCTGGTCGAGTGTGCTGGAACGGCGGCTCCCGAGACATGGGACCTGGCTTCCGGCCTCTTTGTTGCGGCGAGCAATAGCAAAAGGAGGGTGTGACACATCGTGAGTCAACATACACGGCCAGCGAGTTCTATACTAAGAGGCGTTGGGTGATACCTTGCCATCTGCCCCCCTCGATTGTTGTCATTTACTCACGGGTGCGCAAACAGTACCCGGCCTATAAGTTGCGCCGCATGGAGATAAACACTCAAGCAATCATGGCCACTAGCCTGCACGACTTACCCAGGCTGCCCGTCGCTGCTGTTTGCGAGGTTGATGGCCCGTCCGACCGTCGATCCTGGCGATCCTTTCGGACCTTTCTCTGAACAATGCCAATGCCTCGACCTGTACAGCTCAGCCATCGCATCCTCCAATAGCCCTCTCCTCGAAGCTATTCGGGCCGTCCACGATGTCGAACGCCGCTGCCTCACTCCCAGCGCAATGTAGCGACGACTTGAGTTGGGTGAGTGTGCCCCCGGCAGTGCATACGCAAAGCAAGAGGATGCCACTGAGCGGTGACCACCCTGATATACACAATCTCCAGTATCCCATCAGCCGGTACCAAGAGTTCGACTTCACTGCAGGCTTTCAGCACGGGTGAGTCGTTCAGTACTTTCCTTCGGGGCTGTGAAAGCCCCGCAACCTCCGACCTCGGCGAAGAGCAGCCAGCACTCAAATCGCCCAGTGAAACCCTCCCCATAGCGTCCTCCTTCTCTCAGCGTCTGTCCTCATTGCCATTATGTGCAGCTACACGCTGATGCGCTCCTTCCACCAGAGGCAAGCTGATGCGCTCCGGGCCGCCCCACCTGCTGTGCCACCATACAAGGTGGGACCTCCCACGCTCCTCAAACTCGGAAGGATTCTGCTGCGACAGACGAGCCCGACAGGTCTCCTAGAAATCGTCATCCTTGGCATGTGCACTGTGGCATCGGCTTTTCAGATATATTCCTCGGTGAAGCGAGCTTCCCTTTCGCAATCGCGCGGGTGGCCGAGCTCGGTGGAACTTGCTGGCCGGGTTGTCACGTTATGCATCATGGTGAGCATGCAGAGAATCTCGCAGAGTCGCCAGTCCCCTCGCTGAAGTAGCATCGACCTCCCGTTGTATTCGTGGTAGTTGATGTTGGCGGCGATCATACCCGTGCTACATCGCATACGTTCGGGTGCTAACAGTATACCACGAACAAGGTTACAAGCGGCCTTTGCGACGATGTTGGGGGGCCATGCCATCGTCGTACACTCCGAGTATCTGAGAAGATTCCAGAACACTTCGACGATGAGCGCAAGCCTCGAGGCGCTCACAACGACCCTACTCGGCTGCCTTTGGCTGGTCGAAAGCTTTGGTCATGCCATCCTCTCGGGACGCTGGAAAGAGGTGTGTACCTGCTTTGCGCCGCGAGAAGTTGCTGCTAGCTAAGTGACTGTCCGCCCTTTCCCGGTCAAACAGAAGCCGGCAGCCGGACAGCCAGAGCAAATGTACGGACTCCTTGGCCGTGTCACCATGCTATGGACACTACCTCTCTTCGTCAGAGGCGCCAGGGGTTACCTTTGCTCAGGTGATCTCTATCGATTGCAGGTCTTACTCGAGCCTGAGGCAGCAGGGTCGAGACTAGCCGCGGCGCTCGAAGAGATCCGGCAGCGTAGGATCCCCAAGAGCAGTATCAGAGGTGGACGGCTGATTCTCGCCCTTCTTCGTGCTTTTCCTGGGCTATACGCAGCGCCCCTGCTGCCACGGACAATCATGCTCTGCGGCGTGCTCGCTCAGCCTATTGCCGTATCGGCGCTCATCTCAATGGTCAGCAAGCCTGCATCCGGATCCGACGAGAGCGAGGCGCAAGAAGCACCTCGACGTGCATGGGCGTTGGTCGCTGGCATCGGCCTACTGTACCTCTGCGTACCCGTGACTATGGGAGCCCTGTGGTATCATCTGAACAATTGCGACCTGGTCTTCCGGAGTGCCGTGACCAGCTGCCTTCTCAGGAGACTGGCTCGCGAAGAGAACGCTCTGAGTACTGGACGTCATGTACAACAGTCCACGGCCCATGAATCACCACAGTTGCGACCATCAGACAAGCAGAGCGAAAATGCTTCCGGGACAAAGGGCGTGCGGACACCTCACCGGGAGCGCAAGTCTGACGCCAGACAAGCGGTGACGGACGGGCACTCTTCCGACTTCCTGACGAGAACGTCTGTCGATGTAGAAGCGGTAGCGGGCGACATGTTCATGTTCGCACTGCACGAGGCGTGGGCAGTTGTACCGAACATCATCGTCGGCACTTGGATGCTCGTTCATCGCATCGGTCTCGCAGGCTTGTCTTGCGCTGCGACCTTGATGATCTGTGCTTGTGCCTCAATCATGCTGAACGGCGCTCTTGCGGTACGGCAAAAGGCCTGGCTAGGGCAGACTTCGGCTCGCACTAGCTTCTTGGTGAGTGTGGATTTTCCGCTGACATGCAAGCCCCAGCAAGTGACTCCGGATTGACATTGCTTCAAACCTCCAGTCCGCCTTGGCGGAGAAGCTGCGCATCGTGCTGTCATCATCATACCAGCAATACTTCTATGCGCAATCGCGTACCCTGCGCGACGCAGAGCTCAAGAGCATGAAGCACTACTATCGTGTCCTTGCCTGGAGTGCAGGGTTGCTAGGTAGCTGTTCGGGCCTTGCAACCGTCGCAATGTTCGGGCTATGTCAGATCACGTCAACTCATCAGCAGACACTCGATGCAGCTACAATATTCTCGTCTTTGACGATCCTCAACATGATGAATATGCCTGTACAGATCCTCGCGCAGCTCATCGGCCGGATATCTGCTGGGTTCGCCAGCCTGGAGCGCCTCGAAGAGGCCTTGTTGGGCTCCGAACCCCTTCAGAAGGAGCCAGTCTCGTCGGCGCAACTTGATATGGAAGCGGCAGCGAAGAAGCTATGCGACCTCCTCATGGAATGGCTAGCATATACCGAGCAAGCTCAGGCACCTCGCATCTTTCGAATCATCGGGCCTTCGTCTAGTGGCAAGACGGCATTGACGACGTGCATGCTCCGCCGGTTATTCTCCACCACCGACACGAAAGTTGCCTACGCACCGCAGACTACGGCTCTGTTTGAAAATCTTTCGATGGCTGGAAACATCAGCCTTTGGCAGAACACATCCGGCGAGAGCGCTGGCTACGGGGGGTGCAGCGTCGCAGAGGTCATACAACTCTGCTGCCTGCAAACTGATGCGGACGCTTTGGAGCGGGGCAGCTCTACATGCGTGGAACATCTCAGTGGTGGTCAACGCCAGCGAATCGCGCTCGCGCGAACGGTCTACTCCGACGCCCGGATTTTGGTCTTGGACGACCCCTTTTCGGCCCTTGACGCAGCGACAGCCTCCGATATTCAGGCCAATATCTGCGGGCGCATCGCAGTGGAGAACTCCAAGATGTTGCAAGGAAGGATCGTACTATGGATCTCCCCCGAAGAAAGCCCATACGATAACCCAAAACGTACATTCCGGACGTCGATCAGAAACGATCACTTCTATCTCGAACGGCCCCTGCCCTCACCATCGCGACTGCTCCCTGCATCTCAGACCGCGCAAGTGTCCACAAGCTCTACGGTCGACACGCAGCTGACAAAGAGGAGTGCCCTCTCCACTTCAACTCAAGCAGGCGGCGATTCGTCGAAGGAAGGAGCGGAACAGCATACGAAGCGCCTCGGCGTTGCTCCATACGTCTTCTGGGCTCGCAATGCACCGCTGGGCTGGATACTGCTGTCCTTCTGCCTCGTAACTCTAGAATATGTCGCGCAGTACGCTTGCCAGTACGTGCTACAAGGGTGGTCGGACGAAAGTGGCCCTGCGGAAACCTTGGTACAGACGGGAAAGTGGCTGCCCCTGCTGGCGTTCGTCTGTATAGCCGGAGCCATCGCGGGAGGCCTGAAGTACGTAGCCTTCTTCGCTGAGGCTATACCATCTACAGGCGCCAAGGTCTATACGAAGGTCATGCATGCGCTACTGTCGACGAGTCCCTACAACTCCTTTCTGCCAGAGCAGTTGAAAGCGCGATTGACACAAGACCTCTACATCGTCGACGCTCGCTTCGGAATGGACCTACTCATTGCGTCGGGCTTGATCCAGCTCATCATCGCGTTTACCACCATACTAATCGCGACGCCGCTAGCGGCATTCTGCGTGCCACTGGTGGGGCTGCAATTTTGGACTGTATTCAGAGGATACCTGGTGAGTGTGCAGTCCCCGTGTCACAGATCAGGCTCCTCATGCTGATTCACATACCCAACGCCCTCTCGCAGCCTTCCTCACAGCAGGTGCGAAGCATGGAGCTGGAAGCCAAGACGTCTCTGTTTGCCCTCTTTGCGCAAGTCGAGACCTGTCTACCGACGATGCATTTACTCCGTATAATGCCGGCATGCATCCAGCGATGCGACCGAGTCCTCAGCGCGACGCAGAGGTCCGTATATACTCGACAGGCAATGCTGAGACTCCTACGTGTGGCCTTTCACGGGGTCGTGTGGCTGATCACCCTGATCATGGCCATCATTGCAGTGGCACTCAGCGGTCGGGTCAGTCCAAGCCTTTTGGGTGTCGCGCTCAGCAACGTCAGCGGATTGGGCTGGATCCTGAATGGTACGTTGCAGGGATTCGTCGCTTTGGAGACCGACGCAGTGGCGTTGGAGAGAGTCCGCCAGATTACCGCTCTCGAGCCTGAAGAACTGGAAAAGGCACCGCAAGAGGGGCCAGACACCGAGGCAATCAACGCCTTTGCTCCTACAGATGGGGCGGTGGTGCTGGAAGCCAGAGGTTTGAGCTTACGATACAGGTCAGTCACTTCCTATTGCGCTAAAGCGCAGTCGGTTCAGCGATACTGATACCGATGCGTCATTTGTTTCCTTCCTTTGGCAGCCCTACCTCACCAAATGTCTTCACGGACCTTGCCTTCACCTTCCTAAAAGGGGCGCGTATTGGAATCTGCGGTCTCTCAGGCTCAGGGAAGAGCTCTCTTCTGGCAGCTATCCTTCGCGGTGTCCCTGACGCACTCGTCGGAGGCCAGTTGACACTACTCGGGCATGATCGCAGTGAAGTCGGCTTGAAGGCATGGCGACGCTGTTTCTCCTACGTAGCACAGGAGCCGTTGATCTGGGAGGGTACCGTACGTGAGCTTCTGCTCGTCCGTGATGCAAATGCCCCAGAAGATCGTCCTGCGGAAGAAGAGCGTCTTTGGGAGGCCCTCGACGCCGTTGGCCTCGGTGTAACGCTTCGGACCAAGGTTGACGGTCTCGACACAAGGGTACGCTCAGCGAATAGCACCGCCAGGGACGATGGCTCGCTCGTCCTCTCGGCATCACAGCAGCACCTGATTGCATTTGCGCGGACCCTCTTGGAACCACAGCGACACTTTTTGCTGGTGGACGAGATGACGTCGACGCTCGATGACGAAGCAGAGCAGCTCACAGTGCAGACCATTTTGCAGAGCCCGCTACTAAAGGAGAGAACCATCTTGGCGGTTTCGCATCGCATTCGTGAGTAGCTACTCAGGCCGGTGCATTTACGGACTGGCCTTCCTAGTCTGACAAGTCGACGCCCTCACCGCCACGACCGCCGCTTTCCTAGGATTTATAATTCACTTCGACTACATCATGGTACTGGAAGGCGGCAGAGTCGTAGAGCAGGGTACACCTCAGGATTTACTATTTCCCCCGGCAGACTCGCGTCCCACACGCTTTCGACAGCTTTGCGAGCTGCAGGGCGGAGCACAGAGGCTGATGCAGGGGCGTCCGCCGAGGGGGAGAGTGACTTGACAGGAGTTGGTTCAGCAGTGGCACAGATGATATTGTGGACAGTGGGGCCCGGTGCGAAATGTCTTCGGGAGGCGTCACGCTTCACTTACCTGTATATTACTTCTTCTGACCGTCCTCGACATACCTTGGAATGAATGCGGGATCAAGCTCTTTTGGAAAGTCTCAATGTCGTCCTCTCGTAGTGAGGTCAGGTCAGGACTCAGGCTTCGCACGTGTCTAAACAGTCAGAGAATTCACGGAAGGAGTCGGCAACTCTGTTCATTTACAAATGGTAGGGGCATCGAGATTGGCCTGAGCGATGGTGGACATACATACAAGTGGGCGAAAGAGGGCTGGTAAGGTGGGAACCCACGCCTGACGTAGGCCTGGCTTATGGCTTACACCTCTAGACTGGCCAGCCAAAGAAAGGCCAGCGCAACACAAGCCGTGACGAGTGCCGTGTATGTCTCGTCGATGGCTATGAGGAAGCGAAACGGTAGGAGGGCTATGTGCAGCGCGAGCTGCATGGGGAGGAGGAGGAAGCGGAGGAAGCGAGTGAGTGGCGGAAGGAGAGGAGTCTTGTAAATGGCTTGGGATCTTGGGAGAGACAGGTCGGGGCTTGCTCTAGGTGGGCAAAGACCAAGCCCGTCCTGCTCGGGGGTTTTGTCGTCGTTGTCGGAAGAGAGAGAGGAAGCATGGAGCAGTCTTCGGTAGTAGGCCTGCCGGGCCCGGCGGAGGAACTCTTGCTCGTCAAGCCCAGCGTCGAGAGGGTTGCAGGCGTCTGCTATGTGCGTGTTCGGCCGGGGTGGAACCTTGACCGCATCCACAGCATCAGCACCGCTTTTAGTCTCGCTGTTGGACCGTGGCGCGCCCGACTGTATTCCACGCCCACAAGAGGCGGCTCGACGGTGGCGCTCAAAAGCTCCAGGCACCGATCATCAGTGCAGTAGCGACGGTGAGGACAATGGCTTCGGCGGCGTAGATGGTGCTTTCCTCGATGACGCTGAGGCGGATGGAACGGCTCGCTGCGGAGCTGTCGCTACCGCCCGTGGAACTGTTGGTGGTTCCCGCGCTGTAGGGTTGTCATACGTGCGTGTCAGAAAAGAGGTAGAGAGCTCGCAGCAAACACAACAAGGGACTCACGTGGTGTTTGTCATGGTGGCGGTATTGCTTGTGGAACCAGTGCTCATAGAGCCACCGGTATTGGTCGTGTTGGTTGTTCCGGAGGTAGTGTTCGTGGAACCACCGGAGGGCTGGTTGATAGTTGGGGGCGTTGAGGAGGTGTTGCCGGTGCTGGGCGTACCATTGGGGTCACCGATGTCCCCTGCGGGGACAGAGATCAAGGTGGGGCACGCGACATCCGAGGTCTTCTCCTGTTCAGGCCAGTGTAAGCAGAGGGGAGACATCCAGGGTCGAAGCTTTCTCAGTATGGGCCTCGATGGCATTCACAGACATCTCACGTGAACTCACGCGAACGAGGACCGAGCCAGAGGCCTGACGTGCGCCGGTGGCGTCTGTGATGCCGAGCGTGATGGTCACGCCAGCGGGCAGGTCAACCCTGCCGGGGCCGGGTGTAGGGGGGTGGGGCGATGGAAAGAAGGCACATCAACGGTTTGCGCACGAGGACGATGTGTAAGAGGCTCAGGGTGGACTAGCACAACATGTTACTCACGTCCACTGAAGGGTTCCATCAGAGGAGTTCTGTGGAGGAAAGGACTTGTACGGAGCTGCGCCGATGTCTCCCTTGGGAGAGGCCTGAATGTAGCAGTGAGGAGCCATTTCGCCGTTAAGCAATGGATTTGCGACGAGTGGCGTTTCAAGAATGCCTGAACTTACCGTGATGTAGACGGGTGGCTTGGCACCAGTCCAGCTGAGCTGGGTAGGCATGCAGCTGAAGAGCCTGTCAAATGAACAAAGGAATATGTTCATGTGGGAATGTCAGCATCATACATTCAAAGCACCATGTACGATGCCGAGAGAGGACTCACCCATTGGGAGTGTTTATGACAAGGGCGTCAACGGGGAGGGAGTGCAAGGCCGTAAAGGCCACGGCCAGGAAGACGCTAAGTGCGGGCAGTTGAAGCATGGTGATGCAGTGGCAACGTGTGCGGTGGTATTGACGTCTGTGGGTAGGTGTGAATGGATGTGCAAGGACAGGTCGAGAAGAAAAGGACGTAGGAGAAGTACGCATGCTAGGCCAGGCAGGGGGTGGCATCGGCTCGCCACCGTCTTTATATACTGAAAAGGGGTAGCTACTCCCTCCATTTGTCGTCCGTCGGCGGAGCACCGTGAGAACGAGTAGCTAGCGGGCCGCAAATGGGCCATTTGCCATGAACACAGCCACGAAGCCGTGTCAGCGGAGGTGCCGAGTCATTTGGCGGAGCCCACGGTAGTATCTCAGTCGAGGTGACGCCCCAGATGACCGAGCCAGCCTCTTGCCACGCCAGCCTCGCGCCAAGTCGTTTTATTGAGGCATGCGGATTGAAAGGACAGAGGATCAAACAGTCAGGATGATCAAGTGGTCAGGATGATCAAGTATAGCGGCCCGACGCGCGCGCGCGCTAGCTGAGGGGAGCGCGGGTGCAATATCGAGCCGACTGAGAAGGAAGTGAAGATGTGAGCGTAGAGAAGAGGGCTGGCGCGGACGGCGGGTCAGCGGTGACATTGACGGCAAAACGCACGTATGATAGCTGGCTTTGTTGAGGTCGTACATTTCCGGTGTGCGAGTAAGCAGGGCCCAGGCCGCCAAGCGACGGTGCCGCCAAACGCCGCTGGCTACCTGTCGCTGCCGGACACTCGGCCACTGGTCAAGGCAGTATTGCGAGGATGAGAGGGCAGTGGTCTGCGTTTGGCGTCAGTTCTACTCAGAGCAAGCGGGTGGAGTAGTGCCCCGTTTTGCGATTACAACAGAGCATTTGTTGGTGGCGAAGGACTCGTTCCCTCCGTGTGCTTTGCTGGCAGCATGCGAGTCGCAGTCCCGAGTCGGAACAGTAAAGGCAGCCATGACTCCGTACGTAGGTGGGTTGTCGTGTACCAAGCAGGATGTGTCCTACGCTGAGGATCCTGATTCGTACCTATGATCACAGAAGGGGCGGCTACGTAACAGAGACAGAACGCCTTGCTACCTGATCGCCCGCGTTTCTTCGGTCTCGCTGCGACTGAGGTCACCCAAACGGTTCCAAGCTTGCTCCGATACAAACCGTCTAGTATCGTCTTTGGTCTGAACCGTGCGTTGGATGTCGGCGCAAGGCTATAAAGTATGCGATCAGAGCGTATCGAAGCTGGGCCATGAAGGCTGAGCATCGGCCGAACGCGCCAATTTCAGTTGCGGCCGTAGCATGGGCGCTGGCGCGTGCTCCGCGCCTTAGATTGCGGCCTTACGTCCCCAGACCCCAAGACTTCTGGTCGGCATGATCAAAGCATCACTCGGATTGTGGGGAGCCAGGTGGATTGTCTAGGTCCCTGCGAGGGATACCCGGCGGTGTGGACGAGACGCGGTAATGCGAGGTGGAATCAAGTGGCCGATGCAGCCCGACAAAGGCCGGCCAATGGCGGGGGTCAAGGTTCGCACTCGGTTAAGCAAGCTTGGGCTATCGCGCCCCCCAGCGTTGAAACCCATTTTCTTGTTCGCCACCCGCTCTGCCTGATGGACGTGACTGCAATTCGCTGTCACGCTAGCCACCCTGAGAGATATGCATGGGCTGCTCTGGTTACTTCGGTGTCTTGGTCCTTTTTGCTGCGTTTTCCATGTCATGCTCTTTTCTTCTGCTTCGACTCCACTTTGAGTGCGACTCGTGCATGCTTCCTTCGTCGTCGTCGTCGTCGTCGTTCCGCCCCGCCAAGCCCACGCCCACCCACCCCCGTCCCAGCCAATCCCCGATGGCAATCCGATGCGGCTCTTTTACTTACCGCCGCTTACTGTGCACAACGACGCGTGGAGGGCACGGCGCGGCGCGGGTGGAGTTGCTGCTGCGCGACCCGGCATCAAGAAGCCGAGAGGGGCGTCCGGCCCGCGTTTCCGGCCTCGGTTGACTGTGCGCCTAGCGCCGAGAGGACTGTGTACGAGGCCAGGGTGACATGCAGCGTGTCGCAGCTGCGTCTGCGTCTGCGTCTGCGTCTGCGCTTGTGCTGCTCTGGGTCTGGTGAACTCGGAGGACGACACACACTCAAGTCAATCGGCGCACCTACGGCCGCACGGAACCCGCGTCTCGAGATGCAGGAGAGAGAGAGGCAGCAGGCAAAGGGTTGGCGATGACGCTGATGAGCCGATGACGGGAAGAAAAAGCCAGGGGGAACGGGGAAAATGGGAAATCATCATGGAAGGTACCTTGAGAGTCGTCGACAAGAAGAGGCCAACAGTACGCACCCGCCTCCGCACCCGCAGCTAAGCCATCGGGCTCTGGGCTCCCAGCTCCTGAGGCCCTGGAGAGATCCCTGTCTGTCCATTTCTCAACCCCCCCTCCTCGGTCCGGCCTTTCTTCCATTCCCTTTATTCAGTCCTCCCTCTTCATTCTCCCCATCTCATCATCGAAGCATCCTCTTCCCGCCTCGCGTCCCGGTCCTACGCCACAGAGGCGCGACGTACTTGCGCCCACCGCCCACGGCCATTATCGCATCGAATTAATATCAGGGCGCGGCTCCGTCTTTCCGCTCCCGGCAACCCCTCATCAAGAAGGGTCACTGACCATTAACGATTGCCGTTGCGCACACAAGCCCAACATGGCTACCACGGTACGCTCCCGCGACTCGGCCTCGTCCAGCACCAAGGACGCGCCCGCGGCCCGCCCCTCGATGTTGAGCAGGGCTTACAACAGCATGAGCCTTCGTGGTACCAAGGGAACTACCTACAAGACTCAGCTCAAAAAGCTCGCATCCAGGGACGACGATTCGCAGCAGACGGCCGTCACAAACCCCAAGTTGCGCAGCTTCAATGGCCTCTTTAGGGCTCCAGAGGCAGGGTCGCGGCCCAAGCCCCCCGCCAAGCTCACTACCGAGCAAGAGGCCAAGTTCGCCGAGGTGCTCACCTATTTCAGGGAGAAGCAGACCTATCCGACGTCGCTCAAGCCAGCCGAGGCCTCAGAAGAGCCTCCCACGGACTGGGAGAAGCTGAGGATGTTGAGCCGCGACAGCTTGCTCAGATACCTCAGAGCATCCAAGTGGGACGTGCCGACCGCCAAGAAGCGTCTCGTCGAGTCGATTGCGTGGAGGCGCGAATTTGGAGTCGATCATCTCAACCCCGACGAATTGGAGCCCGAGGCCAGGAGTGGAAAGGAGACCGTCTTGGGCTTTGACAAGTATGCGAGGCCCCTGCACTATATGCACCCTCACCGCAACGATACCAAGGAGTCGCCTCGCCAGATGCAATTCGCAGTGTGGATCCTGGAGCGGTGCATTGACTTGATGCCCCCTGGCGTAGAGCAACTGGCGTTGCTCATCAACTTTGACGGCAAGAGCCGCAACCCGACGAGCATCGCCAATGCCAAGCTTATGCTCTACATCCTTCAGAACCATTACGTAGAGCGGCTGGGCGTAGCCCTCTGCATCAATGTGCCATGGGTCTTCAAAGCCTTTTGGAATGCCATTCAGCCCTTTATCGACCCCGTCACAAAGTCAAAGTGCAAGTTCGACGAGGGCATCAAGGAGGAGGTGCCCCTCTCCCAGCTCAGCCAGGAATACGGCGGAGAGCTGGACCCGGAATACAAGCACGACTCTTACTGGCCTGACCTGGTCCGATTGTGCGATGAGCGGAGAGAGGAGATGCTGAAGCGATTCAAGGAGCAATGCAACAGCGAAATCGGAGCTTCTGAGTGGGTCATTCGCGGCGGCAACGACGCCGATCGCAAAGCACCCCTCAACGAAAAGGACCTCAATGCTGTTGCAGACCAAGCAGAGGACAAGGCCGCTCTGGGCCGCACGCAAAGCAGCAACGAGCCAGCCGCCGCCCCAACGACGCAGGTCAGCGACCCTGCAGTAAATGGCGACAGAGCTCTGGCAAGTCGGCAAGACGCCGTGCAAAAGTCGCATGCACGCGCTGAGAATGCGCTCGCCGGGGCAGCAGTCGTCTCCCCGACGGCCAATGGTCACCAGGACGACACGCACCCCGAAGTACTTCAAGGCAGTGCCTCGACGCCTTATGAAGCATACAAGACACCCAGCGACAACCTCCTTGCAAACCCTCTAGACCGCCAGTTCAGTCGCCTGAGCACATCAGGCGCGGGCGAGGGTGCCATTGCCGAAGAGAAGGCGCCGGAAGACGCAGCAGCAGCAGCAGCAGCGACCTCCGAGCCTGCTGTGCAGAACCAGAACGGACACGGTCACGGTCAGGGCAGTGCCATTCTTGCCGCCATGTCAAAGATTGTCCATCACGATGGCGACAAGCGCAAGTCTGCAGGCTCGGCCGCAAGCACATCGGAGCACAGCGCCAGCAAGGGTCATGTGAATGGGACCGCCGCTCAGGAATCGGTCAAGGAGCTGCGGGTCCTCTTCTTTGCGGCTGCTCGCGATGCGGCGGGGACGGCATCTGTCTCTTTGCCGCTGACTGCGACACCGCTGAAGCTGTCGGAAGTGCCTGCACTGCTCAGGCAAAGTGGGCAGCTAGCAAAGGATTCGCAGTTGGAGCGGCTGCTGGAAATTATCAAACGGAGCAGGTGGAGCGTGAACGAGGCAATGGTGGACGACGACGAGGTGGAGAACACTGTGCTTCGTGGTGGGGAAGAGGTCGCCGTCATCCCGCCCGTGAGCGGCGGGTGATTTCGCGGTGCCTGAGCAGGCCTCTCCCAGGCTTGCAGTATATCATGCCGCACTTTCCGCTTTTACCATTCTTTTCGCGGTCGCCACCCTACATCTACTCTTGATTTGTTCTGGCATTTGTCCATCCTCACTATGTCTCGGAATCGTCTCGCCTCTCGGAACTGTAATTCGCAAGATGCATCGTGATCGCACATCGTCGGGCTCGTTTGCCAGTCATTCTCGGTCTCGGTCGCGGTATCGATCACGCTCTCATTCCGGCTTGCAATGCCATGTGTTGTCACGGCTCGCAATACAAGTCTGTGCCTTGTGTCCGACGCCTCAATGCTCCTTGACTGAAGGAGGGAGGGAAGTGGGACAGCTATGTAGTCAGTCTCCCACCTCTGCCCTTTAGAGCACCCGCCCCGACACTCACAAATGCTCAAATTCAGCTCGACCTTATCCCCAAGGAAGAATCCCAACTCCTTATGATCCTTGAGCTCATCATGCGTATTGGGATGCACCAGCGCGCTCAGCGGCCCGCGCTTAACCGTCAGGAACGCAAGCAGCGCACCGAGCTCCCCCGGCGTGAAGACGTTGACTTCGAAGAAGGGGAGCGGGTGTGGACCCACGGGCTTGTCCCAGAGTCTGTATACACGGAACTCGGGGAATGTCCGCCGGATGAGTTCGCGCAGGGCGGCGGCGTGAGTGTGCTGCGCTGGGATGGAGGGGTCGTAGTATACGTGGATGTCGAACCTGCGGGATGGCGTGGCGTGGTGTGGCGTGGCATGTGGAGTGGAGTGTAAGCGTGCATGGAATTATTGGGAACGACTTGAGAAAGAGACCGGCCACTCACCCATTAACGTCCGCACCCTGTCTATACGGCTCTCCAAACGAATCGTACCACTCGCTCCGCCCCGTACGAGCGGGGTTGATCACCTCTTTCCGACCCTCGAGGCGCTCCTCGGGGAGGGGAGGCTCGGAGGCGTACTCTGCTAGGAGGGGGTGGTCCCGTGGGGGAAAAGGCGCGGAGGGAGAGGACGATGAGGGTGGTTGTGGGAGTGCCATTGCGGGAGGTGGAGTGCGGAGGGCGTAGGTGGAGGTGGGAGAGCTTTGAGCAGACGAGGGAGTGGATACAGCCAAGATCAGCTCTATTTGAGGTCAGTAGGAGTCACCCATTCTCTTCCCACCCCATCTTGAACGACGTTCATTGGCGTCTAACCCTCGCAGTTTTGCGTGATCCCTCTTGCGCTCTGCTCAGCTCTGTCCTGAAGCAACCCCGGCCCGCTCGCCGCCTTATCCCCGCGCCGCTCCCATCTGATACGGAGGAGACTCCCTTGCGAGCCCGAGCCCTGCAGCAGGCCAGGACTAGCGTGCAGAGCCGTGGTCTTACTGTCCCCCCCCCCCCCCCCCCCCCCCCCCCCCCCCCCCCCCCCCCCCCCCCCCCCCCCCCCCCCGCCCCCCCCCGCCGCCCGGCCCCCCACGCCCGCGCAGGCCGGC